>LR812526.1:23687084-23824584 GCA_903798195.1 Danio kyathit
AAATAAAAATAAAATAAAATTCTTTGTCTTAATGACGTCTTAAAATAAACATGGTATTCTTAATGAATGACATGTCTCGAAATGAAATAAAAATAAATGTAAAGTGTCATTGTCTTAACGAATGACATGTCTTAAAATAAAAAAAAAAATAATTCATTGTCTTAATGAATTACCTGTCTAAAACTTAAACAAAATACTGCTGATGCATGTCATTCTTTAAACGATTGAAGTCTCAAAATAAAATAAAATAAAATTCATTCTCTTAATGATTAACATGTCTCAAAATAAAATTAAGATAAATGCGTTATTCTTTTAACAAATGATATGTCTCAATATAATACTGCTGACAAACGTCTATGTCTCAGAATAAAAATTAAAAAAAATTTCATTGTCTTAATCAATTACATGTCTCAAAATAAAATAAAATAAATTAAAATAAAGCTGACATAAGTCATTCCTTAAATGAATGACATGTCTCATGAATTAAAATTAAATAAATAAATTCATGTACATTTCATTCCCTTACTGACTGACCACATTATTAACTAATCTGAACGCATTTGAATGCAAAATCTAATTCACGAACTAAAAACACCTTCCAGCCTACGGAACGGCTTATTTTCAGCTAGATACACAGGAAATTG
This sequence comes from Danio kyathit, assembly GCA_903798195.1. NCBI lineage: Eukaryota > Metazoa > Chordata > Actinopteri > Cypriniformes > Danionidae > Danio > Danio kyathit. Next base: position 23,687,729 of record LR812526.1, read on the forward strand.
AATTATCACACAGCGCAAGAGTGTGTGTGAGAGAGAGGGAGGGGGCTTGGATCTCAACGGAAATGAAAAACAACATATTTATGAGTCAGGAGCCAGTGTGCATACAGTACGTAGACCTTGAACTTCTATCAACTCCTGACAGACCAACGAGGAGAGAACAAATCCACGACAGCCAGAGAGGACAGACAGATGAGCGAGAGGACAAAACAGCAGGCTTCTGTTGGGCTTTTTATGGCTCTTTATTGAGCCAATAAGCAGTCAGTAAAATGTAGAACAGTAAAATCTATGCTGTATGAAAGGGTCAATACTGTAATTACAGTCAAAAGCGACCGACTGCTTTAAAACAATGATCATAAACAAAACTAAAGGTAAAATAAAATAATTATACATTTAAATACATTCAAACAAATATAACTATGATTATCCTGTAATTAAACAATACAACATTATAAAAAATAAAAAATAATTAAAGGCAGCCAGTTGCTCTTAAGTAAATATTTAACAATATAAAAATATATAAAATAAAAACGCAGCCATTTACATTTAAACAATACATTTCTTTATTTTTTTAAAAGGCTACTTCGGCATTAAGCTAACTGATAAATTAAAAGAAATTGATTTAATATAGCAAGTTGCTTATAAACATAAAAATAAAAAAATAAGTAAGCATATTTACATACACATTTCATATCAGCATCAGCAGCTAATTCAAAGGACATTTATTTGCACCACAATATGAATGGATTCTTACCTGGACTTCGCTGGTCCTTTGTCGAATAGTTTCCTCCCTGTCTTTGATGTCCTGCTCCACCACGCTCTTCTCCCTGAAAGACAAGCACAGACATGAGTATTTAATCACAGTGGCGACGGCGGGTACAGACAGCCAGCCGCCGGGAGCAGGAGGAGCAGCTTCTCCCTCCAGCACCATCTCTGAGTCTGCTGCTGCTGCGAGTGTGTGTGTGAGAGAAGAGTGAGTGTGTCAGAGCTGCACATGAGCAGATGCTTTTCTGAACGTCAGGAGAGAGAGAGAGAGAGAGAGTGGGAGAAAGAGAAAGGGAGGTTTTTAGATTTTCAAAAACCCATTTAATTTTGAATTAAGAGAAGCCATATAAACAAATTACATATAACTTTTTTAAATCATATTTATTTAAAAATCATCTTAAGGAAAAATAGTTTAATAAAAAGTAGAAATAAAAATATAATAACTTTTTTTGACAATTTCAGTAAAATCTAAATCAGATTTAAAAAAAAAAAAAAAAAAAAGAGAAAGGTAGAAAGATGATAGATTTGCTTTGACAATTTGCTTAAGTGTTTAATTAATACAATTAAAATAAAAAATATTATTGGACATAAGAAAAACTGAAAATATAAAAGCTAAAATATAATAATAATAATAATAATAATATTTCATTTTATTTGTAAATGGTGCCTTTCTGGACGCCCAAGGTCACCTTACAACAAGCATCAACAGACATAACATTAATTAAAATTAATAAAACGTTGCCAAACAAGATTTTAAATGCATGTAAGGAGTTGCAGGTACAAACACATCGGGAGTATGAAATAGAGTGATAAAAAAAATATTCAAAAGAAAGCCTGCTTAAAAAGATGGGTCTTGAGACGAGATTTAAAAGTGTGAAGACTATCACTGCTCCTTAGATCCAGGGGAAGCGAGTTTCATAGTCGAGAAGCCGAGAAGCTAAAAGATCTGGCACCCATTGTGCTTAATCGAGTGCGAGGTGGCACCAGGGAGAAAGAGTTGGCTGATCTAAGAGTGCAAGTAGGGGTATAAATATGGAGAAGTTCGGTGAGATACTGAGGAGCAAGATTATGAAATGCCTTGAAAGTAAGTAGCATTTTACAATCAATCCGAAACTTTACCGGAAGCCAGTGAAGCTGATAAAGAAGTGGTGTGACATGTTCATAAGATCGTAGAGATGACACGAGCTGCAGAGTTCTGAACCAGTTGGAGTTTATGGAGAAGTTTAGAAGAAAGCCCAGAGAGAAGTGCATTACAGTAGTCAAGACGTGAAGTAACTAACGCATGGATGGAGAATTGATGCGTTATTGGTTGTGAGAGAAGGCCGGAGACGAGTGATATTACGCAGGTGGAAATATGCAGTACGCGTAATATTATTGATGTGACCTTCAAATGAGAGTCTGCTATCCAAGATGACAGCCAAACTCTTTAGCTGCACAGAAGGAAGGATTGTGCTATTATAGATGTCTATTGTAAAATTATCAGCATTATCAAAATATTAAAATGCATAATATAAATAAATACTAATTAATTTAAAAATGCAATTACTAATATAAACAACACAAGGTGAATACCATATTTGTCACTTGTATGTTTTTCGTTTTGAGATATCACAATATAGGACCATTTCTGTAAATATACATATAATTTTTTTGAACGCAAGCAAAGGACTATTTTTTTTATTATACACTCAGAAATCTACTCATTCATATATAATCAGATATATTTCTCAGTTTATTTAGAACGTCCGGGCAAATGTTTGCTAAAAAAATGTAGAACTATAATGTAATGTGTATTTGTATAGCGCATTTGTCGTGTATGGCCACACACCCAAATCACTTCACAATCATGAGGGGGAGCGGTCTCTCCACACCACCACCATCAGTGTGCAGCATCCCCTTGGACAGGTACAAGACAACGGTGCCAGAGCGCTCACCACACACCAGATATTGATGAGACAGCGATAGAGCCAATTTGGTGGATGGGGATAATTGAGAGGCCATGATCGGTAAGGGCTGACGGAGGTAATTTGGCAAGGACACTGGGGTTACACTAATACTCTTTATGAGAAGTGCCATGGGATATAAAAATATGTAAAATATAAAACAAATATTAATAAATATGAAATGCTTTTCAAAAATTAATGATTACAGCTCCAACTCAGTTCCATTTATTCCAAAAATAAATAAAATAAAAGTCACTAAATAAAATGTCAAATGTACACATTGTACATTCACGATTGCAACTTTCTCACGATGCTGTTTCCGTCATGTTTCTGTCTGCATCCCCGTAATGGTGTGCAATACTGCGGTCATATAAACTGCGAAAAAGTATTACTGTACGTAAACAATGTATTTTGTGACACCACAAAATAAACAAAAGAGCATAATATGAAACAATACACTTTTATTTTGCCCAAATGATATATACTGTCATATTGCACAGCCCTATATGTGGGTTATGCAGGTAAAATAAAGCAAACAATTCTACAATGACTGAACCATGTTTTCTAGAAAACTGAAATGGTGCTTGCTAGTGACAGACCAAAGTATTAAATCTCTGGCCATTCGGAGCAAATTATATTTAAAGGGCACCTATGGTGAAAAATCTACTTTTCAAGCTGTTTGAACAGACACATGTGTAGGTATAGTGTATAGACCGTCATATTGGGGTAATATAAACACACCCAGTCCATTTTTTTCAATTTAACAACATAAAAAGGGTGGACAAATTGGAGCGGTTTTAAGACCGACCGCAACTTGACGTAGGAGTGCGGTCCCCCCGCCCACCAAATTGATTGACAGCTGCGTATTAACATGTCTCCGTAGTAACGGGTATAATCATATCAACATGACAGGACGTGCGCAAAGCAACCGTGAATAAAAAACCTGTTCAGTTTGCTAGGATCATCAATCATCAAATGTGATCAAGAGTGAGTTTTACAAGTTTAAAATGTTTTAAACCAGTGCATGTTAATGAATTAAGCGATTTACTTCAGCTTTACTTCATCACCACAGCCACGTGTCGGAACAATTATAAAAGAAGATGCTTCAATCCCGGTTTGTGGACGTTATATCGGGTTTGATTTGTACATTAACATAACAGATATCCATACAGCAGTGGATATTAAACTGTATCCTGTCACATTTGCGTGCAAAAACAGTGCAAAGCTAAACGAGCGTGCTGTCTGTGTGTGTGTGTCCGTGCTGTGTGTGTGTGTGTGTGTGTATGTCCGCGCTGTGTGTGTGTGCGTGAACTTTGTAACGACATTGTGTGTGACTCATCGTTTCATCTCCACAACAAATGCATCAAATACTCATTGTTAAAGCTCTTACTGTAGTATTTCTCACAAATGTTACGTGAGATCTTCTTCCTGAGGTAGCCGAGGGCGGAGATTGAAGCACGGTGACAGGCACCTGGGAACAGTGGGCGGGGAGGACTAGCCTTAAAGGCGCAGTACAATAAAACAGCAACAAGCTGTTAAAAGCTATAAAACAGAACTTCAGAATGGTATAATAAATAATCTGATGGGTGTTTTGAGCTGAAACTTTACAGACACATTCTGGGGACACAAAAGACTTATATTAAATCTGGAAAAAGGGGTAACCTAGGCGCCCTTTAAAAGTCCCCATGAAATCAAAATAAAGTGTTTTAGATATTAGTATCAGTATGTCTATATACTAATGTGCTCTAAAACAGTGCCAACGTTCACATTCAGAAAATGGATCAATGATTTTTTGACATCCCCTCATACTTCAGTTTTTAATCAAATGTTTTGACCAATCAAATGCTCTACAATATCCGACATGCCCCGCTCCTTTCAAGATGCTTCTTATTTGCGTTTCATTTGATGCGCATGACCTCAACCACTCTCAGTGGCCGAGCTGTGATAAAACAACGCATTATTGGCTGTTTTTTAAAAAGGGGAGGAGCTACTCCCCTTGTGTATGATTTGGTTAGCATTAGTCTGAGTGCTAACCAACCCAAGTCAAGTGGGCATATAATTTTGGATGCATGTGAATCTGGATTTAAATTTAACAAAATTATTCCCCTTGACTCACTGAGGACCTTTGAATTTAAACAAGTCTGTTGAGGAAACTGAAAATTATTTACATTATTGACCTCAATGTTTCGTCAGGAGACATGAAATTGTATTCATTTGTTTTGACTGTATATGGTTTTTGATTCTCAAAGTGTAGTTGAGTTGGATTATATGAATTATCAAAAAATGTGATTTTAAAACAAAACATTCTTTAAAGGTGCAGTATGTAAGTTTGACACCCAGTGGTTGAACTAGGTATTGCAGTCCTGAATCATAATAAAGGTACGCCGGGTTGCCAGTTTGAGGGATTTTAAACTGTGTTCTAAATAAAAGCAACGACACGCGATTGAGGGAATATTTTCCATATTAAAAGGAGTTTTGGTTCTAACCAACACCTCGAATTGATTTATTAGAAGCGGCTTCTATTTCTCACAGCTGAACAACAGAAACCTATGACAGATCACCTCAGGTAAGCCTCGTGTGCTTTATTCAGTGCTAAATGCTAACAATGCGAGTTTGAATGCATTTTACATGACGTGTATTACCATATACTGAAAGCAGAAAGTTCACTTCACCTTTTATGATGTTAAAGAGGGTTAACATGTATTAAATGGATTCTAAACCTTACCGTTTTGTGAGTGAGTGCATATTCTGTGCGTCTGAAAGGCTGTATTTAAATTTCTGCCGTGTTTTGTGGTGCAAACAGCCAAATGGCTCATCACTCATAACAATCTCGTCACAGCGTGTTGTTAGGACCAGCGATGTAACTTGCTCACGTTCCTAATATTTATGTCATTTGCTAATTAACGTCATGTGGAACTGAATCTGTCTCATTTTGACATCTGATACTTTCCACTACACTGTAGCATTTCGCTCATGGATGCATGCTTTCAGAGTCTTTCTGAATGAATGAATGAATGAAATATGCTGTTTTCCAACAAGGCAACCCGGGGTGCTGAATTATAATTGGTTAAACTGGCATGTGCATGTGAAAATTACCTAAACAAAGACATCGTTCCGGCACGGAAAAAAACATTTTCAAAGCAGAATATCTGACTTCAGCATTGTTTGTCAGTTAAACAAGTATGTTCACTTGGAATGTTTCTTAAATATCTGCACACATATTATTGTATTTTTATGCTTTAGAAGAGTCAAAAACTTACATACAGCACCTTTAATGCTGTCCTGAAAAAAGAGAGTAAATCAGAAGCAAATGTTAATTTTGGGGTAAAATATTCCCTTTAGCAATCTATTAGGTTACAAAACCACATAGCACTAATAACAATCCTTACATGCATGTTTAATCCATTTACAAACATTATCAACTGAGAAAATACTGTAAATAATAGTAGGGCTGAACAATATATTGCTTGAGCATCGATGTCGCAATGTGCGTATCCGCAACAGTCAAATCGCAGGATTAGATTACTTATTAAAAATATTATTAAATATTATAATTATTTATACAATGATGACCATGTTATTTTACGATTGTTCAATTTCTGTACTTGAATACTGTTAGACTCCCCAGAAAACTAGAAAGCACTGTTTATTAACTTTTATTTTTGTTCTGTTGTATTTATATACAGTTGAAGTTAGAATTATTAGCCCCCCTGAATTATTAGCCCCCTGTTTATTGTTTTCCCCAATTTCTGTTTAACGGAGAGAAGATTTTTTAACACATTTCTAAACTTAATAGTTTTAATAACTCATTTCTAATAACTGATTTATTTTATCTTTGCCATGATGACAGTAAATAATATTTTACTAGATATTTTTCAAGACACTTCTATACAGCTTAAAGTGACATTTAAAGGCTTAACTAAGTTAATTAGGTTAACTGGGCAGGTTAGGGTAATTAGACAAGTTATTGTATAACGATGGTTTGTTCTGTAGACTATTGAAAAAATATATAGCTTAAAGGGGCTAATAATTTTGTCTTTAAAATGGTGTTTAAAAAATTAAAAACTGATTTTATTCCAGCCAAAATGAAACAAATAAGACTTTCTCCAAAAGAAAAATATTATCAGACATACTGTGAAAATGTTCTTGCTTTGTTAAACATCATTTGGGAAATATTTAAAAAAGAAAAAAACATTCAAATGGGGGCTAATTATTCTGACTTTAACTGTATGCTTGTAATTAATTAGAATTTATGCAGACGACCTGTATAGAAAGAGACTTGATCATCCCTGTTGATCAAAGTGAATATAATCTTTCCAAACAAAGCTATTCAAATCATCAGTTCTATCAAATTCTATTCATATCGCAATATATACTGCAGCAAAACAAAAAATCACAACGTCAGATTTCCAATATCATGCAGCCCTATAAAATAGGTTTATTATGATGCTGGAATTATTCATTACGTAGAATCTCTCTTTGCAACATTTGCAAGCTATCAAGAGTGCAACTGAAAGATCAGAAAAAGGAAAGAATAGAAAAAATTATTCACAACAATGTTAAATATAATAAAAAAGTAATAAGAGCATCTTAGATGAACTGTATTAAGCTCTGACTCAACGTTTCCTCCCAGATTCTGACAGGGTGAGTTCATGCTGCAGTCTTCCCAGCAACAGAGAAACTCACATGCATCTGACCAAGAGTCAAACACACACCATGAGTCAACCTCCCACAAGAAAATAGACTGAACGAGTGCATATAAATAATAGAGAACAAAATAAGTCTTGCCAACATCCCTAAATCCATCTAGAAATAAACTCTTGAGCAACCCAGATGAGCCAAAAGCAACAACAGAGCACAAACAGCCTATTATTGCTGCTCTCTTATTGGAAAGAGGGCGTGGCCTGTCCCTACCTGTCACCTGAGTTCGCCCGTTGCCGTGGAGATTTAAGGCAATCCCGAACCGCACGCATCATTTTAGTGGCAAACAGCAACCCATCTTCTAGACTCTTGCTGTCTCCTATCCTTTCTGCTCATCACCTTCTGCTTTCTCCATTGCAAGCGGACTCATTACTTCTCACCTACTCCATCTCTTGCACTATTTCCCCGAAGGAGGAAGTGAGAAGTGCTAAAACTGATGGTGCATCTGGCACTGAGAGTGAGTGTGTTGACAGGTGACTGTGTCTGCTTTTGCTCAAACAGTGTAATCCAGAGATGAAGGAAAAAAGCAGCGGTGGGGGCATCTTCTGTGTTTGTGTAAATGAGAGCTCCACCTCTCCTCTGTGGACTAGCGACTCCCATTAAAAGCAGCATTCGCTTCTCTGGAGACTTTAATGCTTACAGGAAACTTCATGTAGCAAAGTAGCTTTCTTGAGCCATTTAATCAAGATTACATAAGGTATAAACTGCAACTCAGTGTTTCATTTTACAAACAATCATTATTTTGAGTGAGAATTTTACAATAAAACTATTAATTCAATGTATTTACAACTTCAGTTTCAACACAATCTAGTTGCATGGCTCTAGTTGTGTGAACGAGGGTTGTCATTAAAACAAATAACATGGTCTTCATTGGCTGAAGCAAAATATAATTACTAAATATAATTACAAAACAAACACAACATAAAACTGAAAACCGAAAACAGTCTGCTTGGCATAACCTGTTGAGTTTCACTTGAGGAATTAAATAAATAGTAAGTATTAAATTGCTTAATTATTAATGAAATTAAAACAAAAATAAATAAGTAAATATGACAAAAGAAATCAAATTAAAAAATGTATAAAAATCTAAGCTAAAATCTTAAAATGCACAATATAAATAAATACTAATCTAATTCAAAATACAAATACTAATATAAATAATACATGGTGAATACCATATTTGTGATTGGTATGTTTTTCCATTTGTGAGCACAGAAATTCTATTTTTAAAAAGTATGACATTATAAAAATAGATTTTTATTCATTCATTCATGCCTTCATTCATTTTCCTTTGGCTTATTTATCAGGGGTAACCACAGCAGAATGAACCGACAACTTATCCAGCATATGTTTTACACAGCAGATGCCCTTTCAGCTGCAACCCAGAACTGGGAAACACCCATACACTCGCGCATTCACATACACATCCTCATACACTACGGGCAATTGTGTGCTTTCACACTTGGTTCGAAAGCCTGGTCCGAACCCAAGTTCGATAGTCCCCCTTCGGCTGGTTTGTGTTCACATTGTGTTTTTCCTTTTGAACCCCGGTACGCTTGCATCATCAAGCTGCTGTTTTGTGTACAGCTATTGCTAGGTGACGGCAACAAAAGCAAAGCGGCAAAATGGAGACGTCCGCATATCACGGCCGTTCTGCTTTTACTGAAACTTTTGGTTTAGAACATCATGCCATGTCTGCAGAAGTTATTTTTGGTGGAGAAAAGCAAACATACATTATGACTTTGCACTGGGTCAGTCCTGCTTGTCACCAAGATAGTTAATACACAGACAAACACACACGAAGGAACTTTATGAAAACGAATGTTTGTTGTACAGTTGGGGGTTCACTTCCATTATTTATTACAATGGCATTCATATACAGAACCGTACCCCAGAGGACCGCTTTCAGGCAGACTTGAGTACGGTTCACAGGTGCGCACCTGAGTTCAGAAGACAAAGTTCACACTAGCTAAACGTACCATACTCTGACGGCAAACAAACCCGGGTGCGGACCAAAAGTGCTAGCGTGAAAGCACCCTTTGTTCATCTAATTCACCTATAGCGCATGTCTTTGGACTGTGGGGGAAACCGGAGAACCCAGACGAAATAAACTCCAACACGGGGAGAACATGCAATCTCCATACAGAAATGCCAACTGACCCAACCAGGACTCAAACCAGCGACCTTCTTGCTGTGAGGCGACAGTGCTAACCACTAAGCCACCTTGATACAAAGAGATTTTTATAAAAGTATGATTTCTCACCTTCTGTTATAAAATAATGAGTGTGAGAAAACCATAACTTTATGTACTTATTTTTGTGGATGAATCATTTTTCTCAATCATTTTTATTTATTTTTCTAAACACCATGGCAAATAATTCCACTTGATATGACCTTGCACATTACGATGACAGAGCGAGGCACATTAAGTAATGAGATACTCATTAAAGAAGCCATTCATCGGTTCAAGAGCACCTATCATGACCTGGAGACAGACTGATGTACAGTCACACACTGTGACTACAGTCAGACCCACACTTCTGTTTCTGCAGTTTCAGATACTCCTGTGCACCTGTGTGAGGGAATTGTTGGGAAACTCCAAACACAAACTAAACTGAAACAGATCGCCTAATGTTACAAAGAATAGAGAAATGAAAATGCTAAAAATGTCACAAAAAGCACTTTGTTCATCTATAAATAAACCCATAGGTCGAGAAGACATTTTACATTCAGTAACTCACCTCTGCAGGTCCATGATTTCATTAGTAAGTGAGTCCAACTCTTTTATTGCAGAGAAATCCGCAGCCTGCACTGTGACCGCATTGTTCTGTTCAGGAGGAAGAATAGTGTGAGCATTAAAAAAATATTTAAAAAGTTATTAAAAGAAAAATGAACTAAACAACTTTACAAACTATTATATTAGATCAGATCAAATTAAAAAAATATAAGTGAGGGAATTTAGTTGGAAAAATAAATAATGACCCAATATAAAGATTTTTAGACAATAGATCTACCACTTTTATTTAGCAGGAATACATTATATTAATCAAAAGTGGCATTAAATGTTTGTAATGTTGATTTAAAATAAATAAATAAATGCTTCTCATTTAAGTTATGGTTTTGATTAAGTTTTAAGCAGCACAATTACTTTCAGGATTCTTAATAATCTTTCTTAAGCATAAAAATAAGCATATCAGCATGATATCTGAAGGATCGTGTGGAAAATTAAGCTGTCACTTCAGAAGGGTTTTGAATTTGCCATATCAGCTTCTCTCAGCTTAGCCATAAATTAAAAACCTTTTTTTAATATATGTTTGAATGTTATTTAATTTTTTATTTATTTTCATGTAATAAGGGGTTTTTCTGTCTTGCTGATGAAATTAAAAGGTTTACTATTAGTTTATTAATTTAATTAAATAGTTAAATTATTAGTTTACCCAAAACAGAAAATTCTGTTGTCATTTACATAGATATTAAATAAAAATAATAATAAAAGATGACAATATTATTAGTATTCATCACAGAAACAACATTTTTGTTAAAACATTCTAAATGTTTTCGTTAGCTGAAACAAAAATCGGTCACAATTTACAATAAGGTTTCATTAGTTAGTTGAATCAGCAAAACTAAAAAAAATAAATAAATAACAAGTATTAAATGAATTAAACAAAAACTAAAATAAACATAACATAAATACCTAAAACCCTTTTACTACATTTTTTAAATATATAATATTTATTCCCATTAGATTCAGTGATTTATTGTACCTGTCGTGCAAGTCTATCAGGAGGAGGAATCATTTCAGGAGAGAGTGCCGTAGGTGGCTCAATTCCCTTTGACAGCTTCTGATTGATAAGATATAGAGCTAGTGCAAACTGATCTCGAGAAAGCTTCCCAACATCTCCTATATCACAAAGCTCCCTATAGAAACATGCAGAAAACATTAAGTCCACATACAAAAACACTACAACAAAATACACTGTTACATACAGTTTAAGTGTTTGCAAGATATGAATGGATAGTTCACCTCAAAATGCTAATTTACTTGCCCCAAGTGGTTTATAGCAAGTGGTTTATGTTGATAGCAAACAAAGAAATCCATATATGCAAAGAAAATAAATCTAATTAGTTTACAAATGAAGTTATGTGTAATAAAATGAAATGACACAGGGAAAAAGTATTCAACACATGAAGAAAGGGTGGTGTAGAAACGCAGTGAACGCCCAGACAGCTGCTGAAATCTCTTAATAGTTCTTCAGCAACCCTCTGCCCATAAACACTGTAAATAATATTAGATGCTTCAGTCCAACATCTACATTATCAGGATGATGAAGATGAAACCAGGGTGGACATTTCAGCAAGACAATGAGCCAATGTGCAAAACACAGGCAGACTCTTAAATGTCTTCAGAGAAAGAAAATCAAGGTGTAGAATGGCCCAGCCAACCACCTGACTTGAATCCAATATAAAATACAAATTAAAGCTCAGATTTGATAAACGGGACCCACAGAACCATCAAGATTTTTACACTTTGTTGAAGTCTGTGAAAAACTCACACCTGAGCAATGCATGTGACTTGATATGAGAGGTGTCTTTAAGCTGCCATCACCAAAAATGTCTCCTATATAAAGTATTAAATACGTTTCAGTACTTCAGTACTTTTTCCATTTCATTGTTATTACACAACTATTTTTCAGATCTTTTTGTTTTGTTTTATTTTTATGTTTGTATTGTTTGGGTTTTTACCAAAATCTGGACCAATTCCACGTTACCAGCTCCTTTAAAATTATTATTCCCAGGAAAAAACATGACACATTCAATACTTATTTATAGTATTATATATATATATATATATATACATACACACACACACACACACACACAGTTGAAGTCAGAATTATTGGCCCCCCTTTGAATGTTTTTTTCTTTTTTAAATATTTCCCAAATGATGTTTAACAGAGCAAGGAAATTTTCATAGGAAGTCTGATAATATTTTTTCTTCTGGAGAAAGTCTTATTTGTTTTATTTCGGCTAAAATAAAAGCAGTTTTACATTTATTATGAACCATTTTAGGGTCAAAATTATTAGCCCTTTTAAGCAAATTGTTTTTTCGACTGTCTACAGAACAAACCATCGTTATACAATAACTTGCCTAATTACCCTAACCTGACTAGTTAACCTAATTAACCTAGTTAAGCCTTTAAATGTCACTTTAAACTGTATAGAAGTGTCTTGAAAAATATCTAGTAAAATATTATTTACTGTCATCATGGCAAAGATGAAATAAATCAGTTATTAGAAATGAGTTATTAAAACTATTATGTTTAGAAATGTGTTTAATAAATCTCCTCTCCGTTAAACAGAAATTGGGGAAAAAATAAACAGGGGGTCTAATAATTCAGGGGGACTAATAATTCTGACTTTAACTGTATATATGTATGCATGTACACTGTAAATATGTACAGTCATATTGGATTTTTTTCTGTTGAACATATATATATACATGTGTGTTTTCAACAACAAAAAAAAAATCCAATATGTCTATAACAAAGCAAGGGCAAGTTTTAATTTTTTTTTAATAGAATTATAATATTTGGGTAAATTTTACACATAATATTACGATTTTATACCTTAAAGTCCAATGAGCAAGACCATTCATAGAAAAATGAAACAAATCTAAATGGAATCAGCCACATCTCACCAAATACGGGCCAAGGTTGCTGATGGCAAACCAGTCTTTAGAAATATATCTCGGACTTCAGCACCAGATACCAAACCATCCATGTCAGTGTCTGTCTTGGCGAATAAGTCATCGTATTTGGCTTTATCTGCTGGAGATACCACCCACTGCACACACACACACATACAAACAAACAAACAAACCAAAACAAATAACAAACATTAATTTAATCTGGGACGTTTATGAATGACAATGCTAGCAAGCACCATAATCATTCATATCATTTTGATTATTAACAAACTGAATAAATTGATTGTATAAGCAAAGTAACGTACCTGTGATGGTGTCGATTTTGCTGGCAGTGTTTTAGACCCAGAGTGGGCAGAGTTTCTCTCTTTGTGCTGTGCTGGTGATGGTAAAAGGGGCATCACAGGAGGACTGGACGCTGGTTTCCGTTTTGATGGTGGAATCAGAGCAGCTGGGAGAGACATGGGAACCACCTCAGACTCCAAGGCTCTGTATACTAAATACATGGCCTAAAAACACACAAACACATTCAGAATGTGAACTATAAAAACTGGACAGACGACTTCCACAAATCTGCGTACTGCACCTTTAGGGCTTTGAGTATAAAAATTCTGTAAAGACATTTTTCCAAACAGGAAACAGGATTTAATGCATTGAATAACTGAATTCTTTATTCAAACAGGAACTAAAACTAACATTTTGCCTGATCTGCCAATGGCTGGTATCAATTTAAACCACAAAATTGTGTGTATGCATTATATCTTTCAAAACAGTCGGCATGCCCTAATTGCACAAAAAAGTTCACATAAAACATATTATAACTTTTAAAAATGTAAACAATTGATAAAAATTAGATATATAAAACATATGACTAAAATAAAACTAAATGATATGCAAAATAAATCGAAATAGAAATCGAAAAACACAACAAAAGGACCAACTAATAGATTGTTATGTGACAGTGTTGTATTATGAATGCAAAAGTTGTTCCTTTACCATTTTCTTAAGTTCCGTGTGCAGAACTAAAAATGCTGCATTATGCATGTCATGTCAGTAGTTGGCAATGTCAGTTTGTAAAGAAACACTACTGTAACCTGTTTTGTAATTTACAGAGATAATAATGATGTAATTTTCAAAAACTTTCACTTTGAATCTTCCTTTTTTTTTTAAATGTTTGATTTTCAAGCTCCTAGCATGAGTTGTTGTGTGAATGAACAACCACAGGCATAAAGCGTCTTCCATTTTTTGTTGAAAACTGTCATGCAAACATGCACCCCACAAACTCACCACAGCAAACTCATCTTTGTCCAGCATGCCATCTCTGTCAATGTCACTGAGCTCCCAAACCTATAACATACATTCAAAAGAAATCAATTACAACATTTCACTCCAATAAATTGTTTGGTCACACTTTATTTTGATGGTCCGTTTGTTGAATTTAAGTTACATTGCATCCACATGCCAACTAATTTTCATTAGATTATAAGTAGACTGTTAGGTTGGGGTTGGGATTAGGGTTAGTGTAAGTTGACATGTACTTGCAAAGTTTCTTATAGTCAGTTAAATGTCTGTTGAAGGAGCAGTATCAACAGATATTAAGCAGACAGTCTACTAATACTCAAATGGACCATCAAAATAAAGTGTTACCACTTGAAAATTTTGGAAATCTTTTATAAAAATCACTGAATTCAAAAATTGTATTTCAACAAATACTTTGAAAGACAATGATTAGAGGTTTTTTTTTTATCCTTCTTTAAAATATCTTTATTTGTTTTGAACAGAAGATAGAAACTAGGTAAATTATGACAGAATTTTCAGTTTTGGTTGAACTTTCCCTTTAAAAATACTATGCTTTCAAGCAATGGCTCAAGCGTGCACCCTGGTGGCTAGGCCTACAAATGCACCTTTATATTTACATATATAAAAGTAATATCTTTACACTATGCAATGCACTTTGAATATAAATCGGTTTTCAACCGCATTCATCTTACCCTGCCAAGAACATCCACGGGGAGTTTAGAATTGAGGAGCACTGGTTTGACCTTATCGCCCGTGAGCATGCCCCCCACTGGAGAGAGGCTGTCGAAGATGGCATCGAATTTCACCTTCTCCTCAGCCTATATGACACACATGACACATTCATAAATGAGTAACAAAATGACAGTGGCAGCAAAGGAAAAGGTCAATCTAAAATTTATGACTAATGTAACTGACAACATTTATCCAAATAACCAAATATCTGTTAAGGATTTCTGACCTTGACTACCCATGGGATGTCAGCAGGCACATTGCCAAACTGAAGAGGACTGCTAGTGTCGTGCTAGACAGGAAACAGAAGAACAGTCATCAAGTCAATAGACACATAAAGCCATTTCCCCCCCAGTAAGCAAATAAAATCACAGACTAGGCAGCTTTAAAGTCTTTGGTAATTATATTCCCAGGGCTGCCAGGCTTTAATGGGACATGTGATGACGTTTTCCTGGTCTGGTGGAGAGGAAGAGGAAGTTAAGGTCTTACTTACAAACTTTGGGGGAGGGACGGCAGTGTTCAGGCTCTTATAAGAAACTTCAAGTCCATTCTGAGCACACGCCACCAAACGGAGGGCTACAAAAAATTGCTGGGAGGAGACAGGCGGGCAAATATTGTTCAAAATGTACTGCTCAAGCTATTTACACAACAATGTATCATCATAACAATGCTGCTTCTCAAAATACCTGCTTGTTCAGCAAACCTTTGCGTTCGGAATCTGCCAAGTCCCATATCTGTGCAATAAAGAAGAAAACGATGAGTGAGATGAATCAGAAATCAGAGCAATATGTACAATTAACTGTAATATTAACATTTATTAGGGCAGTAAGTTCTAGTTTATTTGTATAGCGCTTTACACAACAATCATAGTTTCAAAGCAGCTCCATAAAAGTTGCACACCACTGCATTACAATTAAATCAGAAAATTTCAAAACATTGGGAAAAAAGCTTAGCTATACAAACAAAGAAGTTTTGATAAAGTGGTGGGTGCTTTAAGAGAGGAACAGTGTATAGGGGGTGTCAAGCATGGAGCACACTTCACGCATCCTACAGTTACAATATGTGATGCGTTGTGTATTTGCTTTACTAAAAAGCTAAGTCTTTAATCTAGTTTTAAACTGAGAGTTTGTCTGACTTCAGGAGCCAGATATGAAAACGCTCAACCTCCTTTAGTGGACTTTGTCACTCTGGGTATTACCAGAAGCCCTTAGTTTTGAGATCTTAGGCCCAGTTTACACTAATACGATTTAGTTTTAAAACGCATAAGTTTTGCTATGGTTATGCCTTCCATCCACACAACCCTGGAGTTTTCAAGCTTCAAAAACGGAGTTAATAATTTCCACTGTGTGGAAATTTATAACAAAACAGAGCCTAATAACTGCCTTTCATTTTTATTGACAAATAGGCTTTGAATTATTAGGCCAGGGGTGTCCAAACTCGGTCCTGGAGGGCCGGTGTCCTGGAGAGTTTAGCTCCAACCCTAATCCAACACACCTGAACCAGCCAATCAAGCTCTTTCTAGGTATACTAGAAACATTCTGGCAGGTGGGTTGAAGCAAGTTGGAGCTAAACTCAGAAAGACACCGGCCCTCCAGGACCGAGTTTGGACACCCCTGCGAGGCTCACTGTCTGGTTTCGGCAATATGTGCTTAATGTCAGACTATATGCACACAATATAGATTATCAGAAGAAATGCATGGTGAAATACAAAATAGCCATCTCTATTACTGAATATAATAATCAGTAAGCTATCATTTTAATAATCAATATTAGCCTAATTATAAAAGTATAAAGTACAATAAGTTTACACAATATAGAAAATAAAAGCAAGCAATCAGTCAAACGTGTGGAATCAGTGTACGAGTTTACATAAATTAATAGGTATATTAACATATCTTTAAGCCTTAGGGTTATGGACCAGGTTGGATTGTAGAGAGACAGAAGATTGGTTACATACACAGGAACTAGACTCTTTAAAGCAAGAAACTGAGTAGTACAAGAAAAAAGTGCTCTAAAATGTTGCAAATTAATGTGTAAAATTATTACCAACAAATTGTTAAAAAATCGATTACATAAGCAAGTAAACAACACCATCTATTTCGTTCTATTTAAGTCATCTTGAGGTTTCCAGCACGCATTAATCGATTCACTGATTTGCATTTCCCACACTGCTATTACTGAAAGCATGTTAATTGATGTTACCTTGCCAAGGACCAGGTCTGCAAGGCCAGATCTCTTTAAAAACAAGGCTGCCTCACCAGCTCCTACATGCCCACTGCTGGACGGATCTACCTGTTGTGGAATAGAGCATAGTTAGCAAAGGATATGTTTTTTTCTGTTTAGGAAATACAGTAAAAAGACAATTTGAAGGAGCTATTTGTAAAAAATCGGAATCCACTTTTTATTAGTGACATCGATGGCCATTAATTAAAACTGCAACCAGCAACTTACAGAACACACAATAATATATAGGATTGTTTCCCAATCCTTCACACATCACAGACGTTGTAATGCTGTTCAAACTGCCCAATATATATATAAATATGACTCGTCTTGTCCTTTTTATTTAAAGTTGAAAATAAAATGAAATTGCAGCAGTATGAAATGAATGAAGGTCAAAGTTGGTATTAAGGCTGTGCGATACTGAAGAAAAATACAATAACATGCTAAATAATGCGATATTCTATATAACATTTTTAAAGACTTATAATCTACATACATTAATTTTTTCCTCAAGGAAAATAAAGTATAGAATAGTAGAATATGTGAATGTTTGGCCATTTGAGTACAGTTCAGTTATGTGCTGCATGTCAGTGAAGTATATCTTTCTAGCACATCTGTTCTCCGCCTTCAGCTTCTCTGATCTCTCCTAACTTTTCAGTTACAGATTTTGTAGTATAAAACAGCAGCAATGCAGTATGTGTGGACAGATATCAGCCAAACTGAAACAAACAAAATAAATCATCTCTATACTAATCGCATAAAAAAAATGTAAATTCTAAAAATGCGTTTCTAGAAATGTGCATTTCTATCAGAAACTATTAGCGGTGGTCATTAAATGAACCACAGCTCATATCGCTCATGCTGTATCCTGAATATTCATTTCATGTTTTATAGAATGGAAGAGAGGTTCTCATGAGCATGTGTAAGCAAGCATCATTTGTTCTTTACTTTCCTGACTAAAAAAAGTCCAGAGTGCTTCAGATAAACTTTAAAAAAAAAAAGTCTGCATGCTTTAAAAGATGACCTAGAAAGCATGGCAAATTGTAATTTTTAGTTTGTAACAAGCTGGTAAAAGATTAGCAACCAAAAAATGATTTAATACATACATTTTAATCATATAACCCATTTATATTAACACAATTAAAAAGTACTCTGTGATGGCAAAGCTACAATTCCAGCCATAAATGAAATTGAAGGCATAGATTAAAGTCTTCAGGTGTTTTTCTTTGGATATTAAAAAATATTAACATTTAAAACACACGACACAAAAAAATGGGTCCAATCTAATGCACAAAAACTCAACTGGAGAGATTCATTCAAATGACAAGCCAGTAGCAATATCTTTAAACCACACGCTAGTTATACAGTCTTCTTCACTGACTGTCCTGTTCAGTTTGGAAAAAGTCATCACTAATTCATCACGGCATCCTCTTACTGAGAGAACCACACTTATGGGAGGCAGAAGGCTCAGAGTGCTTTTATCTCAAACTGACAGCATGGTTAGAGTTTTATTTCTCTTCTTCCACCAAGCGCCCTATGAAGCCAAAATGAGACACATGACACAGAAAAAATACGATAGAACGCTTACCTGCCGATAGTATTTCTCATAGACAGGATTTCCACTTGAAAGCTGCAACCCAATACAATAAAACACCATTAAAATGATTCAGAAGCATTAATTGATCCATTTAAACAGCTTAAAATGATAAAGCATTTAATCAAGACAAACAAACAGTGCATTCTTCTAAACTACTGACTTTCTTGGCAACAAAGACACATTCAGACCTCTGTAAAAAAAACATTAAAAACCATCTGGCAACCAGGTGAGCATTTCAGCAAAGTGAAAACAAACGATTTGGAAATGACTTTAAGTTTTTGCAAACCTTAAATGTATTTAAAGATGTATATTATACCCTCATCCACACATTAACAGTGGCTTTTTTAAGTCTCCTGCCATTCTCTGCTGAGGCGAGCGTCACATTAACACTCAGCTTTTTGTTAAATTTTGATACACAATAGTCAGGCAGAACCCACATTTGCGCAGCCAGATCATCGACACTGGGTTTAGTCTTGGTCAAGAGGCTAATTTATAACATATGGACGGATCAAGTGAAATGAGATGCAATATTGAGAATAATTCATAATTGTTATTTAAAGTTTTTAGTAAACGCCAATCCCTCTGCCAATCAAAAGCTATTACAAGGTTCATATGATCTTACATCTCTGACATCATTGCGATGCATGAGCATCAACTTGATTTTCTGGCCATGTTAGGCAAAGTTCTGCCAGATCCCGACTGCTTTTTGGTTGTAGTTCAACAGTTCTGTCTGTCTCCCATCAGGTGGTTACTGGTGCATGCTAATGCGGTGCTGGCACACAATATTCTGTGCCACCAAACATTTCCTTGCCCCGCTGAGAAAGGAGTAGGAGTTTTTGTTTTGCTTCTTTAGAAAAAAAAAAACTGAAACCATTTTGGCCGTTCAGGCTATTCTGATTCCAACTCATTTCCTGAGCTTTATTCTGGCATGTTCTTCCTAAAGTTACTATGCTCCTACAAAGCAAACGGCTTAGTAAAGTATTATTAAACGTACAACAAAAGTAAATCTACAAAACTGTCCAGGCATTCTATTCATGCCATCTTCATTAAGCAAAGTCTACAGAGAAGCTGAAAAAAGCAATGGCAAACTGCTGAAATGCATTTAAAAAACTAATAGAGCTGCAGAACACTGATATAATTAATGCTGCAAATATTACATTATGAAATATTAACTGAATCAGGGTATTTGTTTATTTTATAACTTCACTTTTTTAGAAATAACCACGTTATAATAATAACGTTGAACAGAAATATGAAATAAAAAATAATATATATTCTGAATCTGTAATGACAATGACAGGTTTCCGGGTGCACGAAGATAGCACCCGGAATTTTTATTTTTATTTATCCTTTATTTTACCAGGAATTTTCCATTGAGATATCCTCTTTTACCAGGGGGTCCTGACCAAAATGGCAGCACAAGAAGTTTTAGATACAAAAATAGACGCACATTAAATATCACAAATTAAAATATATACAAAACATTCACATGATTCTTTCAGATAAGACTTCAAAAGATTTTGAAAAACATTTAGAGATGGAATTGTTTCTAACATGATAACACTGCATTTCATTCCATAATGTAGGGCCAAAGGAGGAAAATGCTGTTTTACCACACTCTGTACACACTCTAGGAACAGTCAAATGTAGTTTATAAGAACGTCGTGTATTATAACTACAAGTATAATATGATAAAGGTTTATTTACACAACATCCCAGATGCACTTTTTGTAAAAGCAACATTCTGATTACGATAAATGTTTTGTGATAGTGGGATTCCTTAAAACAAAACAAAAAACTATTTCATGGCTGCTTTCAAGTATTTATATTTGCTGCATGTATACATTTGAGTTATTTTAGATTTTTTTTCACATTTTATTTTAGAAATGAATGAAACTACAATTATGAAATCAAACATTTTTGTTATCTATATAAATTGTCATTATAACAACGTCAGGTTTAAGGTGGCACTCATATAATTTTATCACCCTTTTTATTACCCAATCGTTTTTTTTATCAATACCATACATGAACAAACTAGAAGGATAGACCACAGAATAATGTAGCTGTAAGAGAGATATTAGGAATGATATAGCCTCAAATATCAGAAGCATGCAATAATTTAATATAGCTGGGCAGAACACAATCAGTCACATTTAATTTTTTTTTTAAGATCAAGACTTGGTGACTCAAAAACAGAATTTTGCTTTTAAGCAATTCCCTGCAAATGTCAACCTTGTCATGAAAAAAAAAGTTTTCACTGAAAAACGGAAACCGTTTCTAAGTGTTTTGTGTAAGCAAGCAAGTATTTTACAGTACTTTAGAAATACTCAAAAATGTCTCTGTCAATATTTCAAACTATTATATTTAATTTACTAAAGTCACACATGTGGGAATTTCACATCCGTCACATCCATAAAGACACTTTTTCAGCATAAAAGCAAAAATATTAAATAAAATAAAATCAATCATGTTTGTTCTATAGAGAGCCAACTCTTATCCTTTTGATTAGCATTATTTATTTTGGATTGTGCAGTTTAATTCACAGGCTTTCTACAAAGTATGCTGAATAACTCGCATACTCTTTTGGTCACATCCATAACGCATGTTTATTTCCCTCATTTAAAGTATAAAACATGTTTACAGATTGATATTTTTCTGATCCCTTAACTCTGGTCAGTTGTTCTGGAAAATATAAACAGATGTTTCAATATAATGTTAACATAGACTTTCTCTGTGAATTTATGTTTTAGTTTTTACTGCAAATGTCACATCCATAACACTGGAATTGCTCTTTTACCTCCTGTTTCCTTGCAATAAGTTCTAACCGAACCTATGCGCTTTGGCTGCGCAGAAAACACTGAAGACATGACAGATGCATCTCCTTCTCCTCCTAGTATTCTCGATGAGCTAATGCTGAAATGCATATTTCATGCATGTGTGCTTTGCTACTAAACTGAGAGCACCATCAGCTGCATGTGGTCAACACTAGTACAACCACCACTGCCATTAAAGAAACGTCTTATTCTTAAAGCAATAAAAAAGACAAGATGCAAAGCGAGGAGCATTTCAGACCATCAGATAAATCAATGCATGATTCCCTGTGGACTTGTAAAAACTGTTATAAGTGACTCCATGCATGTAATGCACATGCAGTCAGATACGATCTATAAATGTCACATTAATATGAGCTCAGAACATGCAAAGAGAACATAGGAAATAAGTTCCCACTTAAATGTTTAGAGATGTCTGACACTTTTGGATTGATTTTACTCGACTATAACCTTTTTTGAAGGTTGACGATCAGTTTAGCCAGCTAGCGGGCGAGTGTCAAATATGCTTTAGCTAGCAGGCTAATTAGTTTAAACAGTCGATAAGAAGCACAAAAAAAGTTGTTATAAGTAGAACAACAATGTTTATGAAAAATAAAAATACACACAATGAATGTAATTCGGAAGTTTTTGACTATATTAGCACCAAACAATGTCTAGTTCCTATTTTTAAAAGGATGAATAGAGAAACACTGAGCTAGCAGTACAGCAAAACTTCCTGCTGCTTTACAATGCCACTATAAACAGCCTGCCATATACTAATACATTACACACCACTAAACCCAAACCAATGTATGTCAAAAAATGCCCTTAATACTACAATTTAAAGGTCATTGTGCCATAAAATGAAGTCGTAATCATCACTGCAGCTTCTCTTTCAAGTTTTCAACGAGTTTTACAAGAACCTCCACACGTTCATAAGCGAGACATTTTAAAGAAACATGATCTTACAAAGAAAACAAACAACAGTAGTCACTTTAGATAAACATCAGCTACGAAAAAAGCTAGAAAAAGAAATACATGTTAATCCACCCTAGTTCAACACTGACACACTAAGCTACGCCCTTACGCAAGTCCCTAAAAGATCATACTGAAACTTTTTCTCTCCACAAGCAAATGGCTGAAAACAACTTTAAACAGCTGCGACCAGACAGCGGGCTGTGATCGCTTTTCGCCCTAAAGCGCATATTTAAGGCTTAACAGATATGTTAAACCCATTAGAACCGCTGGAAAGTGGCCCGAAGAGTGCTATATTTATGTAGAAAGGGAGGTTACCTGAGTCAGGGAGAGACTGGCAGCCATAGTGTTTCTGTTCCCACTAGTTCATCCTGCGTTGCGATAGGCAATGGGCAATATAGGGATGCTACAAAACCTGGGACTGGAGTACTCTGTGGAGTGGAGCAAAACAAAACCCGGCGGTGCAGTGTTCGCTGGATCTTTTGGTGATGGCGCCTACAAAAGTAGACACTGGAATAAAGTTCTTAGTAGATTAGGAGGACATAAAATAAAACACGGAGAGGGAATACATTGATCAGGAGATGAAGAGGCGGTGACCTAATGTGAGATCCCTCTGGGTTTTATCATGGATATTTTTTATTCATGAGACTTTCAGGCAATAATAATAATAATAATAATAATAATAATAATAATAATATAACAACAACAACAACAATAATAATGATAATAATAATAATAATAATAATAATAATAATGATAATAATAATAATAATAATAATAATAATAATAATAATAATAATAATAATAATAATAATAATAATAATAATAAATGAATAAACATAAGGCTTGGAAATTCTGTTTTTATTTGAGAGGGGCCTCAAACCTAATAAGGGCATAACAATAATAATAATAATAATAATAATAATAATAATAATAACAATAAATAAGGTGGCATGGTGCCTCAGTGGTTAGCACTGTCACCTCACAGAAGGTCGCTGGTTCAAGTCCCGGCTGGGCCAGATGGCATTTCTGTGTGGAGTTTGCAAGTTCTCCCCATGTGTTTCCTCTGGGTGCTCCGGTTTCCCCCACAGTCCAAAGACATGCACTATAGGTGAATTGGTACAAAATTGTCCGTAGTGTATGAGTGTGTTAATGAGAGTGTATGGTAGTTTTCCAGTATTGGGTTGCGTCTGGAAGGCCATCTGCTGCATAAAACATGTGCTGGAATTGTTGGCAGTTCATTCCGCTGGGGAGACCTCTGATAAATAAGGGACTAAGCTTCATCTTTATTTCTATAGCGCTTTTACAATGTTGATAGTGTCAAAGTAAATGAATGAATGAATAATAAATGTATAAACATGAGGGGAGATTCTATTTATATTTTAGAGGGGTTCAACTCCAATTAGAGTAAAAAAAAAATAATAATAATAATAATAATAGTAATAATAATATAAAAATATTCATATAGATCAAATAAAAAAATATCTAAAAGGTAAGGTTGTAAAATAAAATGACTGCAATATGGTAACATTGAGTACTGATTACTAAATAAGCCAAATACAAGACTGGGCAATCTAAATTTTACTATTTGCATTTTTACACTCAACACTTTTGTTTCCACTTATAAGAACAAGGGGGAAAGTGGCCACTTCTCTAATTCAAATTCAAACAAATTAAATCCTTTACTAAGGCTTTAAAATATTTCACAATTATGTCATTAAAACCAATATTTAATACAAAGCTTGTGATGTTTCATTGTAATGAATAATTTCTTAACATGACAGTACTGTAATGCCACACTGTAGTTTTGTATTCAAAGATATATTATCAACATGATCATTACATAAAATATATGTGTTCATCATGTTTTTAGAAACAATAGAATCACCAACACACAAAATTAAAGACTTTTCAACAGACAATTGAGCAGACAAACACAACAAACCGAAATAAACATTTTTTTTTTTCATTTTTTTTTATTAAGCATTTCAAATTTGCAAATAATAAAAAAGGATCCTTTTGTTTTCTTTCAGCAAAGGTTCCTCAGCTCTGCTCTGGACATCGTCTTTTGTCCCAGTTTTCTTTATCCTCCTCCTCCTTCTCTTTCTCTTCATCTGCTCCTCCGTTTTCAGACTCTCCTTTATCTCAGCACTGTCACTTTTCTTTTTCCTCCTCCTCCTCCTCTTCTTCTTCATCTGTTCCTCCCCCTCGACATTGCTTTTCTTTTCCTCCTCCTCCTTCTCAGCCTCCTTTATCACCTCAGAGTTCATTTTCTTTTCCTCCTTTGCCTCCATGTTCTCCTCCTCTGTCTCCTTCACATCCACCTCCTCCTTTATAGTATCCTCTTTTGTACCACTTTTCCTTTGCCTTCTCCTCCTCTTTTTCTTCACTTCCTCCTCCTCCTTCTCAGCTTCCTTCATCACCTCAGAGTCCATTTTCTTTTCCTCCTTTGCCTCCATGCTCTCCTCCTCTGTCTCCTTCACATCCACCCCCTCCTTTATAGTATCCTCTTTTGTACCACTTTTCCTTTGCCTTCTCCTCCTCTTTTTCTTCACTTCCTCCTCCTCCTTCTCAGCTTCCTTCATCACCTCAGAGTCCATTTTCTTTTCCTCCTTTGCCTCCATGCTCTCCTCCTCTGTCTCCTTCAGATCCACCTCCTCCTTTATAGTATCCTCTTTTGTACCACTTTTCCTTTGCCTTCTCCTCCTCCTCTTTTTCTTCACTTCCTCCTCCTCCTTCTCAGCTTCCTTCATCACCTCAGCGTCCATTTTCTCTTCCTCCTCTGCCTCCTTTATGCCATCCTCCTCCATTACTTTCATCTCCACCTCCTCCTTTATAGTGTCCTCTTTTGTCCCACTTTTCCTTTGCCTCCTCCTCCTCCTCTTCTTCTTCACCTCCTCTTCCTTCTTTTCACCCTCATTTATTTCACCATCCTCCCTTTTCTCTACCTCCTCCACCTTCACATTCTCTTCCTCCTCCACCTTTATGTTCTCGTCCTCCTCCACCTTTAAGTTTTCTTCCTCCTCCACCTTCATCTCATTTTCCTCCTCCACCTTCACGTTCTCTTCCTCCTCCACCTTCATCTCTTTTTCCTCCTCCACCTTCACGTTCTCTTCCTCCTCCACCTTCATCTCTTTTTCCTCCTCCACCTTCATGTTGTCTTCATCCTCCACCTTCACGTTCTCTTCCTCCTCCACCTTCATCTCTTTTTCCTCCTCCACCTTCATGTTGTCTTCCTCCTCCACCTTCACGTTCTCTTCCTCCTCCACCTTCATCTCTTTTTCCTCCACCACCTTTAAATTCTCTTCCTCCTCCACCTTCATGTTGTCTTCCTCCACCACCTTCAAATTCTCTTCCTCCTCCACCTTTATGTTTTCTTCCGCCTCCACCTGTACATTCTCGTCCTCCACCACCTTCATCTCTTTTTCCTCCTCCACCTTCACGTTCTCTTCCTCCTCCACCTTCATCTCCTCTTTCCCTTTCTCCATATTCTCATTCTTCATGGGCACCCCTTCCTCCATCCTCCTCTTCTTCATTATTTCCTCAACAGTGATGTCATTCTCACCATCTGTTATAAGTGAAATGATGGCAGTTTACACATTGTACAGTCATTTTCCCTAAACTCCAGATAAGGGTTAAATAAAGTAGAAAGTTTATTTATAACATTATAATATATCTATGCAATAATAATTATTACCTTCAGAGGATCTCAGACAGCACATCTTGCACAGTGATCGGAAAAAACGTGTCAGTCTGTTCTTTTTCTTCTTTTTGTTTTTCTTCACATTCGTTTCATCTGTTAAAAGAGTTTTACATAAAGATGTTTTACATTTTTAATTTCCATAGCTTTTGAGAATCAAAAAAGGTTCACATATTGATAAATAATGTGAAAAATAATCCCATAATGCAGTACCATATATATAATGCAGTCCCATAATACAATTCACAACCTCGCAACCGTAAATTAATAATAATAACACTTGTGAATGACAAAATACGGAAACGGTCAATTGACAGATATTTTTTGACAGTGTACTTAAAAAACTTGATGGAAAGGGGGCTTAATTAACCTGTAATCGGGGAAATGCCTGAATATTCATTCATATCACAATAACTCACCATTAGTCCCACTTAAAGATCCTAATTTTGGGAAAGAGGACTTCTCCATCTTAACTCTGGTCCGTCTTCGACGCTCGATTTTTGTTTACTATGCTTGTTTACTTTTAAAGACAAATGACTGAAGATGAATGCAAACGACATAAAAACAAATACAATTCAAATTAATTATCCATTTAAAACAGATTTTGTCCTTTAGATTATGTAAACAGCGAGGATAAAAGCTGTTTTAAAGGGATAATTAATTTCAAAAACGATATACAGTGCACAGCGTAATTGAGTACACTTCATTTTGAAAATGAATATTTTGTCCATTTCTCAGTGAATACAGGCAATGTATTTTGGTGCATTTAAACAAAACAGAATTATTAAACAGATATATGTATTAAAATAATATTTCAGTCACCAAACCAATTTAGAAACTGAAAGATAATACCATTAAATTCAAGCTAAATATCGCAAAAAATACTAAATTTTTCCTTTTTTTTTTTTGCTTGTCTTGATTTTTCCTCTTTTTAAAATTGTATTTAATATTTTCCTATAACATAAATTTGGGTGTACTAGTTTTTGGACTGTTATCGTAAATTATTTTGTACGATAAGTTTCAGATTTGGCTTCAGTACTGATCTAATGTATATGCACAAATATAATAGCATCCTATTAAAAATATAAACTTAAAAGATAGATTTGGGAAGGGTGTACTTGTATATGCTGAGAACTGTTATAGCGTTGGTTATAACTGTAAACAAAGCAGCACAACAAACGCTAAATGCAAACCACAAAATTTACATTCATTGACTTTAATAATTTATAAAAAATGAATTTGTAATCTGTGCAGTAGTCAAAGTATACCAGAGGAAAAAAAATATATTTTCATTTGTTAAATACTGTAATGTTTTCGAATCATAAAGTGAAGTGCATTACACTTTATTTACAACAGTTTGTAGATAAATGCCACCGTATAGTATTAGCCTACATATTAAAGTACTAGTCTTACTATAAGTTACTGTATTTACTTTATATTGGTTTGTAAAATCATATTGTTTACATGACTTATTTAAAATACTGCAATAAACTATAGAATGTAAACTTTTCATTTAGTAAAATATTACAATTATTGTCACCTGACACCACCACATTTAGCAATTATGTGCGAGATGCACTTTAAATCCAGTTTTGAACACAATTACTTTTCTAATCGTTTTAACTTACATCAATCTTGTAAGAATGCTTTAAAGTCAAAATTAGTTGAAACCTGATTAACAAAACGTTGGTTCATTATATTTTGTGATATATATATATATATATATATATATATATATATATTTTTTTTTTCATTAAGCAATGCCAATCAAATAGAACACCACATCAGTAATATTTCAGAAAGTCTTTTAAACATTTAATTTCATCGATTTACACTTTAAATATTAAAAAGTCATTGTGAAAATTTGATTGGATTTCAGTTGAATGACTGAAAAAAATAATATTCCTTTATATATTCCTTTAGATTTTCCAATGTAGTTATAATTTACATTTAGAAAACAACAACAACAACAACAACATCAAGACTGAAAATCTGAAATCAAGGATTAGAAATATATATTCTTAGGGAACGTTTAGTTTGGGCATAACTTATTTGGTTAATGATTTTTTTTTTTTTTTACAAATAAATATGCATTCAAGACACTTGGGTTGGGTATCTTACTCTTTTTGTGGTTTTATTATTGGGACAACAACTGTCATACCAGAGCTTTTCTTTCTCAATGTCAAGGAACATCCTTCAGAACACAAAAAGTACAAAATATATCTTTAAAAAAAAAAAGATCACAATCTATTTTGCTTGAAGAAGTATCTGACCGAAGCAGTACAGCAGTGCAATCTTCACAATGGCTAGAGCAATGGGTTGGAGAGCAGACGTGTTACTAGAACCATTGAGGAACTTTCCTCCAACACCCTTGGAATCTTACAAGCTTTGAGTTTCTCATCACCCCACAGATTCCCTGATTGCCACATTTGCTAAATAAACTCATTAAAGTACACCCAAATAAGATTTGAAGAGACTCAGAGGAACACTTGTTGATGTTGATTTGCTTTAACCAAACATTCAGATCAGTAGGATGTGGAAATTCTTCAGTTTAAATGCTTATAGCAAAGCAGGTAAGTGAACATTTTGATTTTTGTTGACCAGAGCTTATGAGATCCTCTGTGTTTTAAGGAAAACTATGACAAAGATTTGTTTAAACCAGATTACAAATAGACTGATAGAGCGGGTATGAGGTTATGAATCAGTGAAAACTCTCTCTCTCGCTTTCTCTAAGACAAACACACACAAACACAACTGTGTCAAGCCAAAATGCTGCAGAGGAGATGGCGTCCATTTAAACCACTTTCCTATATTCTGTAACAGGTGTGAAATGGAGACAAAATAGTGGCAAAAGTACCTCAAAAGTGCTCCACATTATTAACAAAAAGTAAATGTAGTGTTTGAGGTAATTTGAGAATTGTAGCTACCAGCTGATGATGGTAATGATTCAAGTTTTGTGTCACAGAATTGCTTAGCAAGCAGGATATTTGATATCATTTGTAAACAAGAGCGCTGAATTCCTACGATATTACGTACAGGCGTGGGTCTGTTGGGTCATGTTAGCTCCCTTTTACTCTCCCTGACTGAAATTCTTGGAGACCTGACAAAATAAGAATGAAAATTATGACGAAGTTAATCTATAAATAGGTTTGAAGTAGTAAAAAGGGACAAAAAAAACAGCAGAAGAATCCATCACACAACCAAAAATAAAGGAATGTCCAGCATAAGTCCAGTTCTCTTTCCTGTACCCCATCAGTCACGAGGTGTTCTTCATTAGTTCCTGTTGAAATCTACAACTCGTCTTTGAGTTTAGAGTCTGTTTCCTCTTCCTCGTCCTCCTCTTCTTCTTCCTCGTCCTCCTCCTCTTCTTCTTCTTCTTCCTCTTCCTTCTCTTCTTCCTCTTCCTCCTTTGCCTCCTCCTTTCTTGACTTTTCCTCTTCATCATGTTTCTTTCTATCTTCCTCTTCTTGGCTTTCCTTCATTTTCTTTTCAGCATCCTTAATAATAAACAACAATAGATGAGTTACTACAATTAAACGGACAAATATTTATTGGGGCAAAAAATATTAATAATAATAATAATAATAATAAAAATGTGTACTTTTGTGGCTCCCCAAGTCTCAGTGCCAACCTCTTCTGCCAACTTGGGGTCGTTTGTAATTAGGAAGTTGTCGAAAATGGTGCCAGACTTCACCTAATGAAATTAAAAGACAAGAGTCAATAAAGACTTATTAAATATCAGAAAAATGTAACGATCTTTGGGATGTAAAGAAAAAAAACTGCTAATTTACCTGCCACAAATCCAGTCCGATCACACCGATGCTGTCGTATTTATAGATCTCGCTGTCAGCAGTGTATTCTGGGTTATCAATCTCAGGGTGCACCCATTTCCCCTTGTAAGCAGGATTGTCAATCTGGCGGGGTTTCCACTCACCCTTCAAGAGATTCACAATTCAATTTAGGAAATCAAATAGCAAACAACCCAGTATTCACACAGACAAAAATAAGGCTGCACGATATTGGAAAAAAATGGACATAGCAATATTTTATGTTTCTGCGATACATATTGCAATATTGAGCATCATTTCACCAGAGGACTTGAATGGCTATATTTGGAAAGAATTTGTTCTTTTTAGATTAATTGAGACAATTCTTTAGGCCAGTACATCTGCGTAAAATATAATAAACCAATCATAAGCATTGCTAAATACAGTAGCAAAAGATACAAATAAAAATAAACAGTGTTTTATATTTTAAAATATAGAGTCTAGACGTATTCAGGTACATGAATTCAATGATCAAATGTAAAATAAACCTGTATAAACTTCATTAATCTTTTAAGTTACAAACATTATGAATTGTTGTACCTGAATGCTTAAAAAAGGCTTGGAAAACACACACACACCTTAAAAATATATGTAAATAATCAAATGTTTGGTAAATTTGTAGTTACCACAAATCACGATTTTTACAATATATTGAAATTGATGTGAAATGATGATTAACTGGATTGATTTTCTGAATGCATGATAATGATTTTTATTATTTATTTTTTGAAATTCATTTTCTCCAATCAGGACTTTTCCTATCATTTACACAAACAGCACCCCCTTTTCCCCAAAATCAAACTGAAGCTCACATTCAGATGAACCTCCTTCCAACAATCAATCCATTAAAGATGGATAAACAGAATCAAGATGCCACCTTGCATTTTACTCCAATGGTAAACTAAAGATCTGTCACTACTTCTGTTATATCAAAATTAAACTGTAGAAAAAAAAAAGACATGGCTCTATAAAATTTGCTCTACTTTTTTAAAAATCAAAATTCAGTTTATTTTTCTAGCGCACATTGTTATCTTTTAGGTAAACAATTAATCTGTGCAAGTTAATCCACTAAAAAACGGTTTCGCCTGATTCACACGAGGCTTCAGCATCAATGCTTGACAGAGGGCGTGTCTGAAGTTGGGGCTGACGCAATCACTATAGGAGCATCAGCCAATGAAAATAAGGCTCACTCACACTATGCGATCCAAACCATGCCCAGGCCCATTTCGTTTGAGTAGTGTGAGTGCTCTGAATCGGGCTCAGGTGCAATTCAGTTGGCCAGTCCTGGCCCGGTTGGAAGAGGTGTGCCAGAGCGCGGTTCACTTGGGCTCAGTGTGGCTGAGCCCGAAACTGAAGACGAGATGTGTCTTTTAAGGGACTGTTTCATATGCGTTTATTAATCATTCTTACTGTTCAATGAACGCAAACTGTCGTAGATTATTAAAGACGTAAACCACTCGCTGCACGACAGCTGCACCTTTAGCAAACCTCCTAATTCCTGCAGCACGAGGACTTTATGATTGTTTATGAGCATCAAAAGTGGCTGATCTGTTCTGCGAAATATTTGACTGCGTGTTACTGCATATCAAATGACTAAAACGATATAAAGAAATCTCCACTGTGCTGAGCAAGAGCGCTTTTAAAACTAAACAGCGCATCATCGATGGTGTAAGCGTGCTCAGGCCCAAATGCAACATGAGTGTAGGCCGTCGGGGGAGACAGGAGGGGGGACAAGCGTGCTTCGGCCCGGTTCAAGGCAACTGTACATAGTGTGAGTCCGCCCTTAGTCTGCAATCAGCTACTGTCTGAGCTGGGGAATTTGCATAAAGCGATCTGATTGGCTGACGCTTCTATTGGTGCTTGGAAAGTTGAGAAAGTCTCAACTTCTGCAGCAAACGACACGGATCCACAATTCAGTTTTGCAACGTTTCACATCACCCGTTCAAAGTGAATGGGAAGCGTTGACGGTGATGCCCCATGTGAATTGGGCGTTTTGGTAATCTTCAATGAAAGTCAGAGCATTTGCTTCTGCACTTGTATGTTGACGTCAGTTTGCAAACTTCAGCAACCACAATATTCTTAACCACACCCCTATAATGATGAACAAAGCAAGCCCTGCCTCCAACTTAATATTCTGTTTCAGTTGAAAGTACTTCAACACACTAAAATAAAAGCCTCAGCAACTTAAGACTAGAATTTTTTTTCTCTGTCCATCCCTTTAAATTTTTTTTGGACTCCATTTTAAAAATGCATCATGTGACCTTAAATTTTCTAATGTTTTCAGATTGACAACACCACGAGCATCATGCACACACTTCAGTATATGTGTAATAAAGCAAAACATGCCATTCATTTGCACAGACAAGCAGAAAACTTAAATAGTATCTGATGGTTTGATATCGATACTATTTAGAATACAGATATACTGTGATTTGATTATGTGCACAGAATTACTTTTAAATATTCGTTCAAACAATTACCAAATTCTGCGACAATTATACAGCAAATTCAGATTTTAGATCGAGATTCTGCAGTTTCCCCATCACGGAAATTATGGGGCTGTACAAAGTGAGTTAGGGTTGTCAGAAGTATCAACTTCAGCACCAATCGATACCGAAATTTTAAAAACGTCCATTTCCAGATAACATTTGAACACTGTTATGCTTGTTTTTAAAGGGATAGTTCACACTCAAATTTTAATTCTGTGATCATTTACTACCTTTGTGTTTCTTTCTTATCAAACACAAAAGAAGATATTTTGAAGTAAGCTAGAAACCTGTAACCATTAACTTCAATAGTTTTTTCCTACAGAAGGAAGAAACTCAGAGCTGTGGAAGCAATTGAAGGTGAGTAAATAGTGAGTATATTTTCATTTTTGGGTGAACTACCACTTTAAACATGGTCTTATGTGTATAGATAATATCTTATAGTATATATATATATATATG
The DNA here is from genome assembly GCA_903798195.1 of Danio kyathit. Lineage (NCBI taxonomy): Eukaryota > Metazoa > Chordata > Actinopteri > Cypriniformes > Danionidae > Danio > Danio kyathit. The sequence continues at coordinate 23,720,953 of LR812526.1, forward strand.
TTAATTATGCATAGTTTTTTTCAAATAGCTCTTATGTGTTGTGTTTGTATTTATGATTCATTTAAGTAGCAGCGTTGTCCTGCGAGACACGACATTTCGTTTCTCTGCTTGTCCACATGTAGCGGAATGACAATAAAGCTTGACTTGACCAAGCGCAAACACATATACACAGACACTAGAGCATTTAAAATCAGATCAGCTGATAGACGTAGCTTTCAAACACTCCAGTGTGTCTTAAGTATCTGTGTTTGCGCTTTTGTAAAAAGTGGTGAATCGATGACCTTCTGAGCCAATCTCAGTCTTGTTGAGCAATGAACACAATTACTGTAGATGCGTTTAAGAACGAGCTCAACAGTGCTCAAATGTTAGCAGGATATAAACCTTACAAACTGGTACTGAAGTACTGAAACCCCTAAAAAGAGCCATAATTAAAGAAATAAGATTACCTTGTAATCAGGATTGGTGACCATTGGTGGTTCCCACTCTCCGTCCATCTCTTCATCCCAATCATCAGGCTTCTTGGCATCAGGATCAGGAATGTTCTCAGGCTTGTCCCATTCCTACGAAAACACACATAGACTGTATTAAAAATACATGAAGAAATACATTTCATACAATATTTCAGAACAGCTCTTGGATATGCAACAATATAGTTGATGACCTGTGTGTGTTTAGCCCAAATATTGGCTTATTTAAGCAGTTAATCTGTTATGTGATAAACAAAAGCGAGGGCATGTTTGTTTTATGGCCACTGTCCTTACCTCTGGTTTCTGGTCTTCAGGGTCATCAATCTTCTCCCTCTCGTCCCAGTCTTCAGGCTTTTTGGCTTCAGGATCTTTGATCTTTTTGGAAGGCAGGAAGTCCCAGTCTTCTTCCAAAGATCCAGATTCGACCTTCTTATTATCAATCTTGACTTCATATGTGTTGTCAGGATTGACAATTAATGTGTACAGGTGGCTGTATTCATCATCCTAGATGATAAAGTACATGGTATATTAGATTGCAGGACTAGTGCTAACGTGGATTATGCAACAGAAAAGAAATAGAATTACCTTGCATCTAATATCTTTGTTGATCAAATGGTTTTTGCCTTTGTAATTGAAGATAACATGTACTTTCTTAGTACCAGGGCCACAGATGTCAGGACCTGAAAGAGATAAAATGGCATTAGGGGTGCCCAAATAAATTGCAGGTTTCAGATTTAAGATGTCTATAGACGGAATAAGTACTCACCAAACATGATGTTATATGTGGAGTCTCCGTGCATGTCTTCCTGTTTGAGGTCTGATGGGAAAAGTTTGATGTAGCCTCCGCCACAGTCGATGCTCTGCTCATGTTTTACAGTGAACTGGATCACGAGAGGCTGATCTTTGTTGTTGAAATCACCAAAGCGAGCGGACATCGCGTAGAAATGAGCATCCTGACTGGTCTGAAGACCTGCAAGATTACAAGATGATATATGAGCATCAGCGCACATTATTCAAACTTTTTAGCCATTCAAGCCCACATAAACTGGAAGCTGCTTTTTTTTCATTTTGTGAGAGTTCGCAGAGATATGGGATATTAAATGAGAAAAAAATGTGGCCGTGGCTTGTTTTTTATAGTGCGAGCTGATTGGATGTAGTAAAGTAGGCATTTAAAACAGAAATATCAGAAAAAGGGTTTGGGCAGAGTTTTTGCAACCTAACAGACACCTCCTCGCCATTTCTGTTTGTTGTCATAGCGCTGTCAAAACTGACAATTGGAGGGGCGTGGTTAAGTATGTTAACCACACCCAATACCTCAGACAGACATAATCTGAGAATTTAACTGAAAACAAACAGGAAGGGCAATTTCAGATTTTAATGAAAGATTACGACGGTAAACAATTTTTTTTTCCTTAATGACATGCACAGATTAAGTGTTCACCACAAAAGTAGCAATGTGAGCTAACAAAATTATATGGCTAGTTTTGATTTCATGTGTTCTTTAAAATCTCAATAGCAATCATCTGACAAGCAAGACTGCCAGTAACAATTATGTTGATAAATAATCTGTTGACTATTTAATTAATTGGATTAAAATGGCAAAACATTAATTTTAGGGCTGTTTTTATTAAATAAAATTAATTAAATGATATACTCCATTACTTGCAAATAAATTATTATACTTTCAGCCTAATGTTGTCTGTCATACAATGTGCCATTTTAAGGCAAAGATAAGATATTTAATAAACACATTTATGAACTAGATATTAAAGTTTGAGGACAAACTTTATGGTGGCTTGAGAAAGCCGAGTCTGAAAGTTTGAAGTAGTTTTAAAGTGTAAATAACTGAAGTAGTTTTTATGAAGTTTGAAACAGTCGGCATAGATAAGTACATATATGTTAGCATGTTTCTAATGGTTGCTTAGCATGATTCTAGCATGAATTAGCATGTTTACTGCTTAGAAGTAAAAAGAAATACATTTAAAATGGCCATAATGAACAACAAATGTGCATATCAGATGTAAACCAGTACAAGGAGGTATTAGAAAACTTTCCAATGCAACATTTTCAATTTAGAGAGTCTCTGACATTACAAAAATTAGTCATTTTGGCATTTTCCCCCCAAAATAAAAAAAAACTTACATGGAATTTACATTTTCTCCATATTTAGGAGTAGGGCTGCACGATATTGGAAAAATTTTACATTGCAATATTTTTTTCTCTGCGATGTATATTGCGATATAATTTCACCAGATGACTTAAATAGCTTTACTTGCAAAGTCGTTACTTTCGATTAACTGGGATGATTTTGTAAGGGAATGAAAGGTAAAAAGATTTTTATTTAATTTATTATATGCATATAATAAACAATCTACAGTCATAAACACAATGAAGCAAATTATAAACTAAAATACACCATGCTCCATGGTTTTCTAAAGAGAGTAACAGTTTTCAGGTACAGAAATTCAATAATCAAATGTAAAGTAACATTTGCATAGCCTTTATCATATAAATAATTAAATAAAATTAATGTTTATCACTCTTCTATATGCACTACTATAATGCTTTAATCTCTCTTAAAATGCTTACATAGTCACCGACCTTAAAACACATGCAGATAATAAACTTTCACTCTATTATGGTTCAATTCTGCAGTGTCTCCACAAATATGCTGTGTTTTGACCCGTGGTTTCTGATGATCTGTAATCCCAACTCAACAATGCACACACTGCGATGTGACTATAGTGGACACACACAGTGTGTTATCAATACTTAAACAATATATAGTGCGGCCCTATTTAGGAGTACACTAAAATATCATCAGCCCTCAAAGCAAACATATAAGCTAACTCCCAAAAACACTCCTATTTGGATTTAATGCAGCCTTCCAATAAGTGATGAACCATGATTTAAAGTACACATGCTTCAGTGTACATAACTGTGTAAACAAATTCTACTAGCTGTAGTCTGTGTTAGGGCTAGTGGACTCTACAGGACACACGTGGCTCTGTAATGATTTGAAACGTAGTAAATATCAGATGGTGAAACATGCCTGCGGGTCACTAGAGCAGAGGGTGTTACGTCACATACAGTAGCCCCATCCATCCGCTCATTATTTAGTGCGTAAAACAATGCAAAACAGAGGAAACCACACATTCAAACTAACAGGCATCACAGTGATCGGATGGCTTTAATAAATAGAGCGACACTCACCCTTATCTTCTCGGCATCGCCATAAAATTTGCCTGCAGAATGCACAAACTTCCCATAGTCGGTCTTATGCTTGGATTCCACCCATCGGCTCCTCCAGCTGTCTGAAATGACACGGATATGAAGTTATTATCATGCGTATATGCATAATTATGAGCAATATTTGATTCAATCAAGGACGTTTTCTGTATTGACGGTCATTCACAGATGCTGCATTGACTATTTAGACTAAACAATTTCAACCATGAAAGAAAAAATGCTAATTATCATAATCCTTATTATTATTATTATTATTATTAACATTATTTAATGGATGCAACATAATTATTGGTAGGCCATTGGAAAATGCATAACATTAGGTGACTCCACACAGAAATGAAATTTGCTGACTACAGCACATAGACATTTTTCAAAAAGCATAATGATTATAATCTTACCTCCGTCTTCAAATTGCTCTCGGAAATAAACATTGGACTCTGCGGTTATTAAAGCGACAGACACGGCCATAAACAGCAGGGATAACGCAGTCATCTTTGCACTAAAATATACCCCCTTTCAGGGACGTAGAATAGTAAAATATAGAGAAAATATGTTTGGATAAGAAGTATGAGACTTGCAAGAATGATGCGTTCTGTTTGGATCTTCACATGCCTGCAGAAATCACCGTTCGCTGCTATCTTTCGCACAGTCTCGCCTCTAGGCTGGGAACAGATGGCTGACTCTGATTGGACGGCACCAGGAGACGACAGCGTCACGCCGCTCAGCCAATTACATCGTTTGCGGAGTCCCGTGGAACTTCCTTCCTGGCCAATGCCAGCTGACCACGCGTTTGGCAGGCACTAGTGATGGAAAGACTCATTTCTGTGAGTCGGTTCAATGAACAGGTTCAAAAAGCGAATTCAGCTGTTATGTACGTCTTGTACGTCGATTGTATTGCCTCTAACTAAAATCTTCCTATTTTTTTACTATACTATATATGTGCTACTTACGTGCTACTATTCTGCTTTTTTCGATTTCTTGTTAGCTACGTTTTCTTGCTTGTTTATTTTCTTGTTTGCAGTTTGTTTAAATATGTATGTTTGTGAAATTCTCTCTGCCCTTCCAGTCACAACCCAGCACTGGGAAACACCCATACACTCTCACATTCACATTCTCACATTCACACACATAAACTTTGGCCAATTTAGCTTATTCAATTCACCCCACCTATAGTGGAGGAAACCGGAGCACCTGGAGGAAATCCATGCGAGAACAGAAACGGCAACCGACCCCGCCGGGGCTCGAACCAGAGACCTTCTTGCTGTGAGGCGACAGAAAAAGCTAGGCTGGTTTTAGCTGGTCAATCAGGCTGGTTTTAGAGGGGCTTTGGCCACTTCCAGGTTGGTTTCCAGCCATTTCCAAATTCCAACCTGGTCTTGGTCAGGCTGGGAGATGACCAGCCTAGCCAGCCAAAACCGGCTATATCCAGCTTAAACCAGGCTGGTCAAGCTGGTTTTATCTGACCAGATAAGACCAGGCTGGAAATGGCTGGAAACCAGCCTGGAAGTGGCCAAAACCCCTCTAAAACCAGGCTGGTCAACCAGCTTAGGCTGGTTTAAGCAGTTTTTTTCAGCAGGGGTGCTAACCAGTATTAATGTTATATTTTGAGCTCTTTGTTCAATGTGTAAACTGCTCGTTTTAGCAAGTTATGTAATCGAATCACCGAGTTCAATATTCGATCAACTCGTTGATTATGACGATTCGATTTAAATATATTAATCAGGTCCCACTTTATTTTTAAAGGTCCGTTTGTTGAATTTAAGTTACATTGCATCTACATGCCAACTAATTCTCATTAGATTACAAGTAGACTGTTAGGTTAGGGTTAGTGTAAGTTCACATGTACTTGCAAAGTTTCTTATAGTCAGTTAAATGTCTGTTGAAGGAGCAGTATCAGCAGATATTAAGCAGACAGTCTACTAATACTCAAATGGACCATCAAAATAAAGTGTTACCATTAATCATTCATTATGAATGTGGATTAACATGTTAATGCTATGATGTCTAAAACAATTATTGTAAATACAGGATTTCAACAAGGAAGCATTTTATCACCCTTACTTTTTCTCTTTACACAAATGAACTTAAGATCCAGGATTTAGGTTTTAAGTTATTTAAATATGCAGATGATATGGCACTTGTTGACTAAAACAGAAGCAAAGAGAGACACCTTGTACTATAGTTAAATTTGCTTCAGATCTGGTGTAAAAGGAGTTCACTAGAGATAACTTCTAATAAAACCAAGGAGATGATAATTAGCAGAAATAAACCAGTTCTTACTCAAAGGTTGAAACCTCTGGTCTTGAGGTACATGAAATGGAGACAGTTGGATGTTTTAAATATTTAGGAATATTTATTGATAGTGGATTGACATTTGCTGCAAATGTAGAGTGCATTCTTTAAAAAAACATTGAGATTATATCTCATTAGGAGGTTACAACAATTTGGTGTAAGTCAAGATATTTTGAGATGGTATACAAGAACTTGGTTGAAAGTGTTGTGAGTTTTAACATGATTGCATGGTATGGACTGTTGCCAATTGAAGAAAAGCAAAAACTGTGTCGAGTAGTAAAAATTACCAGTGCAAATGTAGGTAAAGAACAAAGACAACTAGATACAATTTACTCAATGAGAATTAAACAGAAAGCACACGTCATTATTGAAGATTGTTACCATAAATATAAAATTTAAGCTCTTGCCATCAAAAAGACGTTTCAGGCAACCTCAAATAAAACAAAATGTGTATCAAATGTCCTTTAAGCCAACTGCCATTAGAATTTTAAATACTGGGTTTTAAGTGCAAATAGGGTTTTAATTGAGTTTTTAATGTGATATATGTGAATGTATTTGTGTTGCCGGTTCTTTTCTGTGATATGTGTAATGTGAACACTGATGTGGTTGTGTGGTGAAGCCAAAGATAAATTTACACTTGCGGACAATAAAGAAAGTAAAGTAATATGTGCTAGTTTAAGCAGATTTGTCCATGTATCTACTGATTACAACAACAGGCTCATAATTTACTAGAGAAATGTGTTAAGAACAAGATTACACAGGTCATTTATTCCACTGTAATTTAATAAACCAAGCAAGATGTTAAAATAAATATAGAACAAGTAAAAGTTTTGAGAGTTTGGCACATTTAACATTTCTTTCTTTCTCTGAAGACAAATATCTTTAACAGGATCATTTGAGCATTTCCCACTGGTGTCTGTGTTCGTAATTGGAAATAGTAATGTAGAATTTTAGCTTGTCAGTCAAAAATAACAGATAAAACTAGGCCAAACCCTTAGCTGAAATGCTGTAGACAAGCTAAATGTCAAACATCATTTAGTATTACTTGTCTGAAATTATAAAATCTTTACAAAAGTATATATATATTTAGCTGGTGGCATAAAAATAAAGACCCAACACCGACCTTTAGTTTTGTTCAAGCACATCTTGAACTGTTAAAAGTAACACTTTTGGCCAGGGGCGCCGCTGGCCGGTACGGGCCCTATGACAACTTTTCGTGGGTGTTGTGAAAAGCGAAGAGCATGGTGGTTCTGGTGGGCCCCTAATAGTATCTCTGGGGTCCCCAAAACGGCATGGGCTCTTAGAATCATCCTAACTTTCCACCACCCAGCGGCGCCCCAGCTTTGGGCTGTCAAAACAAACAAAAGAAATAGTTTTACTTATAAGAAATGACTTAAGATGCAATGAAGGTTAATGTGATAAATCGTCAAACTACAGAAAAATGTGATCATATGAAAATGTGCATTACATTACGCATCATATTTAATGTAACGATTCCTTCAGTGTCATGTTTGTCAGGCTTACCACTCTCACTTTTTCTACCTGCATATACATTTCAGTAACATATATTCACCAGCTATTACATCACTTTCACATTTTCATATCAGAATGTGATCAAAATACAAACATCAATGAAAAACACAAAGCGACATTTAACCTGTTGTGTGCCAGTATATATAAAAAAAGCAACAATACAACACACAAAGAAGTATACATATATCAAACACAAGATTTGTATGAATTGTGAGCATTAATGCAGATGATGACTACTGAAAAATGCCAAATTTAACCAAAAGGTCTTAAAAAGGCAACTTCAAAGAATATTTCAGGTGAACATAAAAATGTAGCGACACACAATATCATTTAAAATGGTCTTTCAATTGTGAAAAAATGCATTCGCAACAATATACTAATATGGAAAGCCTAGCAGATCCAGTCTCGATTCCTGGAGGGCCGCAGCTCGGCATAGTATTGCTCCAACCCTAATCAAACACAGCTGATGCCACTAATCAAGTTGTTCAAGACTCTTTTGAACACGTAGATTATTTGAATCAGCGGTGTTTGATTAGGGTTAGAGCAAAACTGTGCAGAGCTGCAGCCCTCCAGGAATCCACTTTGAGACCTCTATGCTAGAACACGTGTCAAATCCAGTTCTGCACAGTTTAGCTTTAACCCTAATTAAACACACCATTGAGTCCTTTAGGCTTGTTTGAAACCTACAAGTAAGTGTGTTGAAGCAGGGTTGGAACTAAACTGTGCAGAGCTGCGGCCCTCCAGGAATCGAGTTTGAGACCTATGTTCTAGAATATCCGGTTTAACTCAGAAATAGATATCATGTATGGTTGCAAACAACAATTCAATCAACTTTAAAAGTAAAAAATAAATATAATGTGTGTCTATGGCTGCTAGGCCTCCACGTCAAGTACATTACTGTAAATGCACAATTTTTAAAGAGGTTCTGTTGCTTAAGTACACATCAATGCATGTAAACTGTAGTGTAGATAAAAAGTTCTTAAAAATATAATTACAGAAGAGTTTGCTTTGCACAAGCTCCTCTGTTTTGGTCAAGAGTGTACGATACAGAGTTGAAACTCCACTTTTTTTTTGTTTCGCTTGCATTGTCAATGTTGTTTAATGTGCATTTCAGGCATCAGCAGTCATTTCTGCTCCATTCAGGTGTGTTGTTGTGTGTTTCTTTAATGCCGTTACGGTAGAAAGAAGTTGATTCTTTGGGGGATGGATTTGCAGCCTTGTGCAGAGAAGAGTTTCTCCTCTTTAGGAACATACAGCATGGCTTTGGCAACTTCGTCCAGCGTTCCCTCATCCGGCTGAAGGCCACGAGCTGCATACGCGTCGTGGGCACACAGCTTCACGTGACGGTACTCCAGCGGCAAGAACGGTACAAAGAAGTCAATCAGATGGCCTGACATCAGCTCGCTTTGTGCAAAACCTCCTGCAAAGGTGAACAGATGTTTAGTGAGGAATATCATAGTATAAAACAGACATACTGTTCAAAAGTCCTAAGCACTATACCAGCTTTGTTGGCCTAAGACTTTTGCACAATATACAATAAATCAGTTCCTTTATTTAAAACAAACAGAAATGACAGGAAATATGTACAAAAAAACATCAACAGTACAACATTTCCTCTTCAAGCAAAAGTCTATGTGTAATGTGGCTTTCCTTGGCACAAAGAACAGCTTAAACTGTTTTGTTCTAATTGTCCTGACATTTTCTGAAATAATGTGCTGGGTAATATCAGGTTTCTTTTAGCACTTTCCAGAGTTTTTCAAGTTTAGAGCATCTTATCTTTCTTTTTCTGTCCAGATGATCTCATACTGTCTCTATAATATTCAGGTCTGGACCCTGTTGAGGCCATTTTATGACTGTGTTCTATGTCTGTGTTTCATCAGCTGTTTTCTTTCTCCAAATAGGATTTCACCTCAATTATCATGCTGAAAATGAAAACTATTACCACTGAAGTCCTTTCCAAAAGGATTGGCATAATGGATTAAAATCTGTACTTTTCAACATTCACAATTCCATAAATTAAGACAATACTTCTAACAACACTGGTAACAAATGCAGCTCAAACCATTGCCTTTCACATGTCTTTAACAATTAAACCAAAATAATTCAACCTCTAACCTAACACCTATTCTAACAATCCAAACATCAACTAAAAGATAGTTTATTCACCCTGTATAAATCTCTATTTAAAAAAGAAAATTGACAAAAATGACTGGTTTTGTGGTCATATATATCCATTATATCATCAGTAAAGCAACAGATTTAAGGTTGGCCTAAAACCTTTGCACAGTACTGTATAGAGCTGTAAAAACAGACAAGATACACGACAACTTTGAGTGATTAAGTAAAAGATTAAGTAGCTACTAAAAGAATTTTGAAAAAATGAAAAATGAACTACGATCATATATGCAATGGATAATATTGTACAGTTAAAGTCATAATTATTACCCCCCTGATTTATTAGCCCCCCTGTTTATTTTCTTCCCCAATTTCTGTTTAACGGAGAGAAGATTTTTTTCAACACATTACTAAACATAATAGTTTTGATAGCTCATTTCTAATAACTGATTTATTTTATCTTTGCCATGATGACAGTAAATAATATTTTACTAGATATTTTTCAAGACACTTCTATACAGCTTAAAGTGACATTTAAAGGCTTAACTAGGTTAATTAGGTTAACTAGGCAGGTTAGGGTAATTAGGCAAGTTACTGTATAGTGATCGTTTGTTCTGTAGACAATTGAAAAAATATATAGCTTAAAGGGGCTAATATTTTGTCCTTAAAATGGTGTTTAAAAAATTAAAAACTGCTTTTATTCTAGCCGAAATAAAATAAATTTAACTTTCTCCAGAACAAAAAATATTATCGAACATACTGTGAAAATTTCTTTGCTCTTTTAAACATCATTTGGGAAATAAGAAAAAAAAAAATTCAAAGGGGGGTTAATAATTCTGACTTCAACTGTACATCTATGCTGTTAGTTGTTCTCAGAAAATAAAGCAAAATAGGATGATCAGAAGCCTGACACAAAGCGGGCTGTTTTTAATAAGACTGAAGGGCTTTATTCTAAGTAAACAACCACCCAGATGCACATTACTACACTTACTACATGGCTACTACAAAACTACACAAGACACAAAAGATGATCTGAGCTGTAATAATGTATCAACTATTAAATAAAAGTAAAGCTGACTTAAATGCTAAATGAAGCATACACTAACCTACTAATTATTAAACAGTCAAGAACAGAGGTGTGACATTTAAGCATATACAGTAAATATGCATATGAATTAATGGTCAAGTAGCTTGAAGTACCTAGATGAGCCGTGTTATTACTTTCAATGGTTGTTATCTAGGAATAACCTTAGGTAGTCAAAAATGACCAGAATTAAGTATTCCTTTTAAAGCACTTATTTCTAAATTCTATGCCTTATTAGGTTACTCTGATTTCTCAGTTTAAGGTTACTTGAAACCACTATGGAAACGGGACCTAGGAGTTCTGTTTAATCCTGAAGATTGGTCCAAGATCTGTGATACTTTTCCAAAATGTACCTCAAATTCCATACATGAACAAAATTAAGTTTTTCCACAGAATTTATTTTACACCTGTCGTCTGCATAAAATGTTCCCAGCTTGTTTCGACCTCAAAGTGCAAAACTTGTAAGGGCACATTTTTTTCATGTATTTTGATCCAGTGTTCACATCCAACCATTTTGGTAAGGGGTTCATTCTGCAATCCAGGAAATAAGTGGGAAAACGTTTTATTTTTTCCCTCTCACTTTTTTTGTTGAATGACATTCCTGAGACTTTTTTTGACTCAAAGCTCAAACTTCTGTGTACAACTCTTACATTTCTGGCTAAGAAATGTATATTACTAAAATGGTCTACTTCTCAAATTTCAACTATTTCCATATGGATTTCTCAGTTGTCAGTCTTTCTTCCTGTGGAAAAATTAACCTATGACCTCAACAACAAACAGGACAAATTCAGGAGACTTTGGGAACCTCTGCAATCCTTTCAACATAAACTCTGAAATTATTCTTTTAAGTGAATTCTGGATTCTTTTGGCCTGTCTTGATCGTTTTATTATTATTATTGTTATTATTTTTTTAAACATACATTTGTAAATTTTTTATTTAATTTGCAGCGCTTGGGGATGGTTTGTTTGTTCGTTTGTCTGATTGTCTTTGTTGTTGTACTATTCAAAAATCCTTAATATAAAAAAAGAAAAGAAAAGAAAAAAGAATTAAGCATTCCAGTGAGCCCTGTAAAAAGGACATTTAGCAACTACATGTAAAAGTTGTGTTATGACGTGTTTGACTGTGCACCTTCTGCCTCCATGGCTTCAGCCCGCAGAAGATGTTCCAGGTCCTCCATGCCAATATCTTCCCTGTTCTGTCCCGAGTGCCAGAAATCCAGCGCCACCTCATTGATGGCACCACCACCGATATTGCTGAAACATGACATTAAAAAAAGGCATTTGTTGACTTGACTTGAATTCATCATTTAGAATGCTCTATTATAGATTTGAAAAGTCTCTTCTAGTCATTAATGGTACACTTATTTGACGAAAAGCAGAATAAAACTGTAAGATGTTATAGAACACTTTATATACATAAGTATTCAGTAAGTAATTCATGCATTACGTGGATCAAAATAGGATCATAAACATGTTCAAATTTAAAGTGATATTTAATTAAATGTGTAAATACTAAATTAATAATTTATTGGTTATGTTATGGATTTATTTAATACATCAAACATCAAAGACAAGAAATTCCATTTTGGAGTCAGCTTTAAATACAATTGAATTTTACATAGACGTAAAGTGTTTTGATGCTTACATTTTTTTAACAGTGAAAGTAAAATGCCAAAATACTGGTGAAATAATTTTTTATTGTCATTCAGCATTACATAAAAATTTAAGTAAAATGGAAACAGCATTTATTCTGACTTGTACTATTTTATACAGTTGAAGTCAGAATTATTTGCCCCCTTTTAATTTTTTTTCTTTTTTAAATATTTCCTAAATGATGTTTAACAGGGCAAGGACATGTTCACAGTAAGTCTGATAATATTTTTCCTTCTGGAGAAAGTCTTATTTGTTTTATTTCGGCTAAAATAAAAGCAGGTTTTAATTTTTTAAACACCATTTTAGGATAAAATTATTAGTCCCTTTAAGCTAAATTTTTTTTCAATAGTCTACAGAACAAACCATTGTTAAAATAACTTGCCTAATTACCTTAACCTGCCTAGTTAACCTAATAACTTGCCTAATTACCCTAACCTGCCTAGTTAACCTAGTTAAGCCTTTAAATGTCACTTTAAGCTGTATAGAAGTGTCTTGAAAAATATCTAGTAAAATATTATTTACTGTCATCATGGCAAAGATAAAAGAAATCAGTTATTAGAAATGAGCTATGAAAATATTATGTTCAGAAATGTGTTGAACGTCCTATATCTTTATTAAACACAGATATAAAAATTTTGGCTAAAGTGTTAGCATTCCGTCTAGAAAATGCCCTCCCTTCAATAATCTCAGATGATCAAACAGGATTTATTAAAAACCGCCATTCTTTTTCTAATATTCGTAGACTTGCTAATATAATGTATTCGCCGGATCCTTCTCCGCACCCAGAGGTAATTATTTCCCTGGATGCGGAGAAGGCATTTGATCGCATTGAATGGCCTTATTTGTTTGCAGTCCTAAAAAAGTTTGGTTTTGGTATGGTTTTTATTTTTTGGGTTAAATTATTATACCAGTCCCCTTCAGCATCTATTCGAACCAACTATTCTCGATCTGACTTTTTTTTTATTAACACGAGGGACCCGTCAGGGATGTCCACTCTCACCACTTCTTTTTGCTATAGTGATGGAACCCCTCTCAATAGCTTTAAAAACAACAAAATTGTATAAAGGAATTAAAAGAGGGGGTACTGAACATTATCTTTCATTATATGCTGATGACCTTTTGCTCTACGTTAGTGACCCCGTATCCAGCTGCCCTTTAATTATATCAATGTTAGATCGGTTTGGTACCTTTTCGGGATATAAATTAAACTTACAAAAAAGTGAATGTTTCCCCATTATTGATTTGGCCATGCAAATCCCACAAGAGGCATTGCCCTTTAAGTTCTCTCTTAATGGCTTTAAATATCTTGGAATAAATATGACACGCTCATTTTCTTCCTTGTTTGAAGCCAATTTTAAAGTCCAACTAAAAGAAATGAAAGCTGATATAGAGAGGTGGCATACTCTTACTTTAGCTGGAAGAATACAATCAGTGAAAATGACAATTCTTCCCAAGTTTCTTTATTTGTTTCAATCCCTACCAGTTTTTTTGCCGAAATCTTTTTTTCATCTGATTAATCAATCTATATCCTCCTTCATTTGGGAAAATAAGATTCCCAGGGTAAATAAATACATTCTTCAGAGAACTCGTGATGTAGGTGGTTTAGGTCTTCCAAGTTTTATTCACTACTACTGGGCTTCAAATATTCAGAAGATACTATTTTGGCTCCATCTTCCAGAAACAAATTGGTGTTTAATTGAAGCACAAACATGTTTTTCCTCTCTTCATGCTTTAGTGTATTATTCCCTACCTTTGAAAACTTTTCAATTTACTTCTAACCCTATAATACTTTCTACTCTTAAAATTTTTAATCAGTTTCGACGTCATTATAAATTTACATCAGCATCAGTTTTAGGTCCTATTTACAAAAATCATTTGTTCCCACCTTCCATGCTAGACTCATTATTTAGACAGTGGTCATCATCTGGATTGGAACGCTTTAAAGATCTGTATGCCGATGACTCATTTAACAGCTTTGAAAGTCTCTGTATAAAGTATAACCTCCCGCACAATCATTTTTTTAGATATCTTCAGGTACGTAGTTTTGCTAGGGAGAAATTCCCTCACTTCCCTGCCCTTCCCCCTGTCTCCCCTTTAGATAATCTTACTCTTCATTTTATTAATAAAGGCCTGATCTCCATACTATACTCTAAACTCATGTCCCTGAAAGAATATAATGTGAATAAAATTAAATCTAGATGGGAAGATGAACTGGGTGTAAAACTATCAGAGAATTTTTGGGAGGAGGCACTCAGAAATGTTCATGCATCATCATCATCATCTGTTAGGTTAGGGCTCATACAATTTAAAGTGTTACACAGAGTGCATTTAAGCAAGGCACGGTTGGCAGGAATGTACCCTGGATTAGATGCATCTTGTGATAGATGTTCACTTTCTCCAGCTGATTTGACACATATGCTTTGGTCTTGCCCTTCTTTAAATAATTATTGGACATTGATTTTTAAATCTATCAGTGAGGCCCTAGGGGAGACATTATTGCCCTGTTTTTCAATAGGTATATTTGGAACTTCTAGTGACACCATGACCATAACTTTATCAGCTACTCAAAAGGGCATTATTGCTTATACATCTTTATTAGCGCGCAGAAGAATTTTATTATGCTGGAAATCCCCCACACCCCCATCTGTGACAGCCTGGTTTGAAGACGTGATGTCTTTTCTAAAGCTAGAAAAGATTAAATACACATTAAGGGGATCGGTTGACAGGTTTTATACAAACTGGGATCCTATTTTATCATATTTTAAAACTCTGAAAGAATTACCCTGTGGTTAAATAATCTGTATGTCTTTTTGTATCCACTTTATTGTGTTTCTTGTCTTGAGTGTAATTTGACCTGCAATTTTCTATTATTATAATTTTTTTTTTTTAATTTATTAATTTTTCTTCCCCTGTTATTTTGTAATTGTTGTTTGGTCTTTTTTTTCTTCTGTCATCACTGTTATGTCACGACATGCATGACTTTAATTACTTTATTTGATTCTAATTATTGTGTTAAGCTGCCTTTTGGATGTTCAGTTCTTGGGGTGGGACTTAAGTAAAAAAAAAAAATAGAAGAAAACTGAAATGTTTATTGTTGTATTGTATGAAAACTTTTTTTTTACCTTCAATAAAAAAAAAGAAAAAAAAAAAAAAAAGAAATGTGTTGAAAAAAATCTTCTCTCTGTTAAACAGATATTAGGGGAAAAAAATAAACAGGGAGGCTAATAATTATGACTTCAACTGTATATATATATATTTATACAAAATATATAAAGGATCTAAATAAATGATTACTATTTAAAACTGACAAATGAATGAATTTTTGCTCATAAAAATATATATATTACACAGGATACACGTTATTATATTGTTTTGACGCTTGAAAATCCCTTTTCATCTTTGCCCCATATATATCTACAGTCCATACCCCTTGCAGACACCAAAAAATAGTTAATAAGGTTACACTGTACAACCACCAGTAAAAAACTAACAAAAAAAAAAAAAACACATACCAACCTTAAGAACAGAAATATGGCTCTCCTATAGCTGACCCCATCCACATTATCGTAGTGGTCCATGTAGGGCTTTATGGCATCGATGAGTCCCGGATGAAGTTTTTCAGCCTCATCGAAGATGAAGAGAGTCTGTGGGCAGCGTAGAACCATGTCTCGAATGGCTTCTCTCAGCTGGCCCTGCTCACAAATACAAACACTGACTGGGACGTTTAGAATTCAGCAACACATTCATAACAGATTTCTCAGAGAAACATCCATCTCACTTTGAACTTAATTCTTTCTGTGAGGTGATATACAATAACCAGATTTCCATTCTAACCTAAAGAGAGTCTTAAGGAACAAAAACATAGGCCCAAGGCACTTAAAAGGTAAGAGAAAAAGGTAAAAAGCCTTTATTAATGTAATGTATTTTTTACTTAATGCCATGTCAGCAGGCAAGGCTATTTTTATGGCAAGAACATTTCAATAATAAATATACAATTAAAAATCAACAAACAAATGGATACATAAATGAAATAAGATTTTTAGTGTTAATACATGATAAGAATTATAAAATATTCCCTGGTGTCACTTTGTTAAAAATGTCTTTAAGGGAGTTCATTTAGTAAAAAAAGTCTTCTGGAATCTTTAGAGCCCCTATTATGGGTTTTTGAAAATGACCTTCTATGTAGTGTGTAACACAGCTCTAAGTGAAGTGAAATATCCAGCTAAAGCTTAAATCTGAAAGTGTACAGTGTTTAAAAATATTGATTTATCTATAAAAGAGTCGACTCATAGTGGTTTAAACGAATCGTCTTGATAACGATTCTTTAGCCGTTTCGGCGTGACGTAGACACGAAACATACATGTTTGCGCGCGCAGACCAGCGAATTTAAACCTGCGGCCCCGCCCACTAACACAGCAGCTAAGAGAGGAAGATAAACAGATCCTGAAGTCATGATCATGAAGACGCTGTGCTTAGCTGGATATTATTGGAAGTTTGAGGGAAAGTTCGTGTTATATTCTCTACCCAAAGATGAAGCTGTGAAGAGTCAGTGGTTGAGGTTTATTTTTGCAAAAAAGGAAGGATCAGAAAAGACTACTGATGTATGAGACTTTGACAGAGCTCCACAGGAACTATCAATACACAGCTCATGGATTATTCCTCCATTTTGTAATGAGGGTTGGTGATCGTTGGGAAAAGCAGAGTACAGGTAAGCCATGACAACATATACATATGGCGACTAAAACATGCTAAAAACGCGACGCGTGCCGCTTTCTTTGCGGATTTAAACGTGTTTGTGAGCTTGCAATCCTGTCTTTTGTCGTTGCTATGGCTACCGTCAGCTGTTCTTACACACGTGCGGCGGTCAAGGTTCAGAATAGTTCAGCTTTTGCCACTGTGTGGATTAATTCTGAATGTGTGTTATTGTTAATAACAGAGCAATATGCTAGTGTTTAACTGAACTGCTTTAATGCACTCATGCACACACAAAAAATCCGGGAGACTGGGGGAAAGTGTGGACCGGGAGGGAGGGGGTGCGCGTCGCGGATGAAAGGGAGAACCGGGGGAGTTCACGGACGCCGCCCTCACTATTCTATGGAGGCGCCGACCCTAATTACACTGATGAGAACCGGGTACTGTATTCTGTGGTGTCAGTAACTAATGTGAAGTGGTTTCTTTAATATACATTCTTATGTATTCTGTTTTTGAATGTTTCTGTTAAGGACTTTTATTTTTGTGTTTTGTCCTCTGAGGAGGAGGGTAATGTGTGTGTGTCTGTGTGTGTGTGAAAAAAGAGCAGGGAGAGCAGAGTTGCCAGATTGGGCGGTTTCCCGTTCAATTGGACTGTTTTTAACTCGATTGTGCGGGTATAAACACTTATCGTGTTTTTCGCGACTGTCACAACCGTGTTTTCCAGATGAGTGGGCGGGTTTTTTTTGCAATTTGGCGGGTTTTGGATAGTTTTTGGGCTGGAATCAGTCAGCTACATCTGGCAACACTGAGGTAGAGTGTGACAGGCTAGGAGACTCGTGTCGATTTCCTCCCCAGTTCTTGGAGATTTTGCTTAATAAAATAGTCGTCAGTATTTTCAAGTCCATCGTCTAATATGAAGCGTGTATGCACTCTGACTACTTCTATATTGTTGATAAGCTGTGCTGGGCATTTCACTCTGTCTCGTGCTGAACGCTGTCGACCAATTGCAACAGGCTGTCATCGGTCCAATCAGCGCAGATTAGCTTCGCGCTAAGGAGGGGTTTGGGAACAAATGAATCACTGAACGATTAATATGGGAGTCGCTGGGAAAATTAGGTAAAAATAAATGCAGATTATAAGACCATGAAAGTGTTTTTTGACCTTGCATGCATATTAGACTGTTGTTGAAGACCCTAACAACCAAAATATGACCCTATTTAATGTATAATAGAGGCTCTTTAAAAGCAGGACAGTCCAGTAAAATGTGTTTTACAGTAAGGGGAGTTGTGCAGTACAAACATTGAGTGGGGTCTTCATCTTTAAGTAAAAAGCCGTGGGTTAATCTTGTATGTCCAATACGACATCTGGTAAAAATTACGTGATCAAATCTAGTCTTAAAATGTCTTAAAATTCTGTTTGAGATTTCAGGTTGAATTTCATACAATTTATTATTTTCCAATGCATCCCACTCCTCTTGCCACTTATTTAAAAATGTAAACGTTGATAAAAGGTCTCATCTCTGAAGGAGGAATTTGGCATTTGTTCACCACTTGCTTTAAAGCATCCTTAGCAGCTGCATCAGCTCGCTCATTTCCTGAAAGCCTAACATGTCCTGGAACCCAGCAAAAAATGATATGATAAAGCTGGTTTTGTAAATTTTGTAGAACTTTAAAAAGCCGTTATTAACACAGCTATTATTTAAATAAAACAGGTTTTTAAAAACAATATCCATGTTAATAAAGGCTTTTGAACTTTGAGTGCCTTGGGCTTATGATTTTGTTGTTTTTCTTTACGAATCGCTTATCCAAAGAGCATCATGACAGTAATTACCCCTGAAGCACTTTTTGTTTGATTTTGGATTTATAACTAAAGAGAATCTTTTCAAAGTCTGCAAAGAAAGAAAGAAAAAATCCCAAAAACGAATTAGGTGCATTTCCATCAAGTTGTTAGAGGAGCTGACTGTAGTATTGGTAACCTAGTAACCAACAGCAGTAAACAAGGCAAACTTAATGGTGACAGGTGATTAGTCATGTGGGTGAAATAAGTTTTTTTTTCAGCAAACGATCTTCCGTCTCCCATTATTTCCATTAAGCATTCTTTTGTTAAAAAAATTAAAAACCACCTCAAGTGAGTGTAAATTGTTTTGCGAATGAAGCGATAAAAAAAAAAAGAGCATTTCTTGTTTCTCATGCAATACTTCAAAATGCACATTAAATGGATAGTTCATCCCAAAATGAAAATTTCCTCACTATTTACTCACCCTCAATGATGCGCATAGATTTTGAAAATGCGCATAAAAACATATGCACATAACTGAGTAGGATAAACTTTTTGTTCGATAGGAAAAGATGGTCATAAACTACGATGGAAACACTTTTACAGCACAAATTCCAGTATGCGCACTAAAAAATGTCATGTGATTTTGTTATAAGAGATCATGTGATGATAAAAATGTGTGTGAATGGATTAACCAGCAGGCTGAGCACACTGTAAGACATCTGAAATGTTGTTTTGGTCATTCTAAAACACCCTAACCATCTCAGTATTAGTGTTATTATATTAATAATAACCTCCAGAATCAAGAGCGTCTGTGCTCCATGTCTTATGCCTTTAAACGCCACCGCGCATTCACTGCGTGTCAGGATTGCCTTCTGAGGCGCAAGTCATTTATTAAATGAAGAAAAGACTCACGCAGCTTCTCTTACCAAAGTAAATTTTGCTTTTACTGTTGAAATTTGGCGCCAGTTAATCAGGAAGTGACGATTTTGTTCTCTTTGACTCATTGAATGGAAACGGCGCTTTATTCGCACACCTTTAATGCGATAATCCAGTTTTGCGCATAAAGTTAATTCGCATTTTTGGATGGAAACATAGCTATTGACTTCCATAGTATTGGTTTTTGCTACTGTGGATGTCAAGGGTTTTTAACATTCTTCAAAATATCTTCTTTTTGGGTTGAGACAAGTGAACTTTCAGTTTTGTGTGAACTATTCCTTTAACACAGGGTGATGGAAACCTAGCTAATGAGATAGTCATGCAAATCTGATTTATTGGTTTTACATGAGATCAATCAAAACTGAATAATTTGATCAATCAAAACGAAAAAAATAACTACAGATCACTGTGCATGAGTACATCCTAATTAAAGATAGTTAACCCAAAAACGAAAACTTCTGTCTTTACTCACCCGTCACTTGCTCTAAAACGTTTTGACTTTCTTCTGTTGAACACAAAAGAAGATACTTTGATAAAAGTTGGAAACCGATAACCACTAACTTCCATAATATTTGTTTTCCCTATTAAGGAAGTCAGTGGTTACTTGTTTTCAGCTATCTTCAAATATCTTCTTTTGTGTTTAACAGAATAAAGAAACTCCTAAAGGTTTGAACCCCTTGAGGGTGAGTAAATGGTGAGTACATTTTCATTTTTGGATGAAGAAGCCTTTGGAGAGAATATAAAATAAATGTAATAAAACATGAGGAAAAATTCAAGAAGTACAAAAATCATTGGTACACAAAATAATAAACTAACTGAATTTGTGGTAGGTGTAGATGTATGTATTTTTCCATTATCTTAAAGATGTTAGGTGACACCACTTGTACGTTAATGAATATAAATGTGTAATTAAACCATTTTGTAAAAATGCAGCAACATATATTGTCCTTATTCACTGAGAAACGGATAAATCTCCATAGAATGTGCACAGAAGATTGTACTCATTTATTATGGGCACTATATGTGCAGATTTCAAAATTTCGAGCAGGAAGCAATCAGTTGTACTATGTTCGCTGAATCAGGTGTTGAACTATCCAGTTATACCAAGGTTGAATTGCATAATGTTCCCCAGAAGCCCAAATAATGATTGTATTGGACCTCTGCCTAAGCGGACGGACTGCATTGCAGTTTTTTTTTAATCTAAATATATCCAAATGCTTGAATTATGACAGAAATAGCAAAACATTACATTGGTGGTTAAGAATATAATGAAATTAAAGACTACAAATGTGTCTGTAACGGTGGATTAAATCAACAGAGGACTATTGAATGAGAGCGGTTGACCTGTGATGTGGATGTCAAGCGATGAAACTTTGCTCACCTTGTACACGTCCACCAACCTCGCATGAGGGAAGTGGAATGGGGCAATGAACAAACGCACACATTCGCTCTTTATACCATCCCGGTACAGGTTGTCCGCAACTATCCGGGCCACAAAGTTCTTGCCTGTCCCAGACCAGCCGTGAAAGGACAGAGTCAGAGGTTTGTTGGACTCAGGGTTTTTGATGAAGCCTTGAATCGCTTTCAGAACCACAGACTGGGCCAGATGCTGCCCATGGAGCTTCAGCTGGAGATCTCGCTCCAATCCTGGACATAAAATAATGTGCATGTCAAAAAAACCCTAATGTTTTTCATTACAAACAAGCAGTGTTGGGTATAAAAGTAATATATTACAATTTGAATATCTTGTTTTTCATAAAAAAACACTTAACCCTTATGTGCTGTCGAGGGTGTTTGTATTCACTCTGGGGTGATTTTGAGTTTTAATTTGGCCATAACTTTTTCTGTTTCAGCTAGCAGAATGATTTTTGGCGACAAATCTTATTTTGACACATATCTTGTGAAAATGCTTTGAATTCTAAAAGTAAACTCAACAATACACACTGGACAAATTTACTACCCTTTTGTTATGTTAGGGATGAAAACATCCATTAAATTAAACTGCTGTAAAATGCACCAGATTCATATTTTTTTCAATTTTCTTTGCATAAATTTGTTAATCAACCTCAGTCCTGATCAAAACAACTAAATTGTCTAGACAATTACAGGATTTTAACTCTTTAAGTGCCAAATTTGTAAATGATGTCACTGATTTCGTGAAAAAACACACACAAAATGACGTATTTTCGATGTAAAAAATAATTGTGGACTGGAGTTTTTGAAACCTTTTATCAAAGTCTTGGACATGTGAAACAACATTGACTTTGATGCATTGTTTTTGATTGATCTTCATTTTTTCTCCCCAATTTACTGTTGGTGGCCGTTTTTGTCCATTGACTTCCATTATAACCACATTTTTTTTTATTCCAAAACCATAACACTATATGATCATGCATTTTGATTGTTGGTGGTTGGAGGTAAAATTAGTCATTTTTACTGTTGATCATCAGTTGGCACCATTAACCCTTTAGATAGGCCTGTAAAAAAAAAGGGTAGTTTCTGGACTTTATATGAAGTATACCAGCAAATTAAAATGTGTGTATGTGTGTCTGTGAGTGTGTGAGAGTGACTTCTGAGCATTTACCTTGATGTGTCTGAGCAAATTAAAATTTGTATCTCAGCTCTCAGAACTACATGGAGTAAACAAAAACAAAGACTGTGTATTTATGCGCCATCAAAAGTGGTTATAATGGAAGACGATGGGAAAAAAACAGCCATCAACAGTAAATTAGGATTTGTACAAATGCATTTGCGTCAAAGCCAATGTTGTTACTAATATAATATATGAATTGTAATATATGAATTTTTTCCCCAACACTGTAAACAAGATAATGCAGAAAGTGTTCGGTCCATAAAAGGTTATAATGATTAATCACAAATAGAATCTATTTCAGTGACATTTCAGTAAGGGATCTAGATAAAGGTTTATTTATAGAAATTATTGAATATTAAAAAATATATAACGTTCTATGGATTAGGGTTGTCGTGATACCATTAATTCATATCACGAAACTATACCAGCTGAAGCATCATGATACCAAGTAGTATTGCGATACTGTAATTCATAACTCAAATCCATGAAATAAAGAAAAATGTCAGAAATACTGTATTTTATTTATTATAACAGGCCTACTTAAATTGAATTAATAATTCCCTTATTATTAAAAAAGTATTTGCACGTCTCTTCACCTAAAATGTATTCATGCCAACAAAAAAACATTAAAATAAAGATAAAAATTATAACTAACTAAATTTGTCATGAAAAAAACTTTTTTAAGAAACTTAGGCTATATGAAGTGGTCAGAAATTGTTTCAATGTTTCCTGTTGCTATTTTGTTTTTTTCAGCTAATATATTTTTTTCTTTCAGTCTTATCAGGTAAGAATCCAAATTAATCCAAAGTGTTGTAGCTACTAAATCATATTGACGGGAGCAAAAATGAACAAATTCAGATTCGAACTGAAATATCAGAAAATATGCAATAGGCTACCATAAAAGGCGCAAATTCTACACAGTTTTGCAACCTTAGAAGGCTCCATAGACTATTAAAATAAAATGGTCTATTGATGCACAAACATGTGAGCATTTAGTGACTTTTCTACATGCAACTATGTATTGTAGACAGACCGTTAATGACAATACTACCGCTTACAAACTACAGTTGCACCTCCAGTATTTTGGAGCCATAGTTTCACGATACTACCATAGTACCGGTAAAACATGCAACCCTACTATGGATTCAGTATTACAATTATGATCACTTTTATTATACATATTTATTGAGTATGTTTGAATAAGTTTTTGGTTCCTTTTTTACATACATATCTTTTACGTTGATGTGATTTTAAAACACTTTCACAAAAGCTATTTAAAATAATATGTATTTTAATTGCATTTTGCATATTTAATATAAAATTCATTTTGACACAGGCACCAAATGGAGATCAAATGTATTTTATATGGGATATATTAAATATTATTTCAGCACATTTTCAGATTATTTCAAATATATCCTCTTTCAGCAACTCCAAAATGATTATACTGATTTAAAACAATGTATGCATTAATGCTGATGGCTTTACCTGTGATGTTATTTGTGATCCTGCAGTCTCCTGAATCGCAGCACTGACCCACGCTGCAGTACCAGGCTGTCAGTATGCCAGTGTAGTACTGGGGAAACCCTGACCAAATGTCCCCAGTCGGCACTGAGAGCAGAATGTGTTACATAAGTCTGCATTTAATTACATTACAAATATTGCCAACATTTCAAAAGAGGATCAGAAATAAACAAAAGTGAAGCCAAATGAACTTAGAAAAATGTTACAACGGAGAATGCATTCATAGTTGACCATTTATTTACAATTAACGCATTGATATTATCATACACAGTATTAAAATAGTTTTATGTTAATCATTGGCTGGAATTCCCAACAAAATGAACGCAAGAGTCTGGTTTTCTACACAATACTTGTTTATATCATTAAAAATGAGCTTTTATCTTCATGAAAGCATTATCTGTCGACATCCATCTTATATTATCTTTACCTTGTTGAGTCGCGTCATCTTGATGTGGTTGACAGTCTCCTTCCCAAATATTGCAATAGATGTAATTGAAATAATAGGTAGAAACATTGGAGATGCTTTCGAATTGGAAAAAATCCGCATTAGCCGAAACAGCCAGGAGTGATGACACGATTACCAAGGAAAACATCGGTGCCGACGGAAATATATTGCTTGTAAAAGATGTAACATTGAGCTATGGGATGTAACTGCAGCGTCCATACAGAGGCACATCCGAGACTCAACGATGACAGGCCGCAACAGAAACGCGACGTCAGTCTTCATTGTAATAGTAGAACCTGAGCGGTTAATGTAAAGGGTTAAATGGGCGGGCCTTGGGTCAGTAATAAGGTTTTTTTTTTTTTTTTTTAAATTAGGTCTCCTTGACTTAATATTAACGAAGATAAAGCCATTCTTCAATAAGTGGTAAAATGTTAATTGAAATAAGTTCATTTTAGAGCGTAAAACCCACGGGGTAATTGTTACTTTCCTCAACGCTAAGCAATCAGGACCAATCACCGTAAACTAGGGACATCTCCGATTAGCGAGCCAGCCACTCTTTGGGTGCATGGTGGTTTCAGATAGACGTGGCTAAGTTACAATTAACCGATTTGAGAGTTAGCAATGCAAACCGGAAAAACCCATTTATATTATATACACGCACACACACACAATCAAGGTTCATACACCTTAACCAAATTTGACAGTCAAACTACAGATGCCTTTACATAAATGCCAATTATTATCGCATTCTAAGATATTTTACACAAGTAAAACCCTCCAGGTACCCATTTAGTATTATGAAATTAAGACTTCAGCAGTTTCAAGCATTAAAATATTCAGGCATTTTAACCTTAAACACCAATATGTAGCGTTCAAGAACGTCTAGCACACGTAGCAACTTTGTACATCAAAAGGTTTATAGTCTTTTATGAGGGGGAAGGAAAAGAGAGAGAAAAAAAAAAAAAACCCCCACACACACACACACACACATTTAAATTCTACCTGTGACAATGCATTAACATGGCATATTTATTGTTTTTACACATTGAAAAAGACACCAATTTCAGATTAACACCACTTTATTGAAGTCACATACAAAAACGGTTTACATTTATATACTACAAAAAAAAAAAAAAAAAAAAAAAAAAAAAAAAAAAAAAAAAAAAAACAACGCACTTGGAACTTCTCCTGAAGAGTCAAGCAGATGCAGGCAACTTTACCCTGCAAGAAAAGAAAGACTTAGCACCAACGTATAAAACAATGTTTCAAGTAAAAGTCCATGTTAACCTCAGAAATATGGAACGGTTGGGGTATAATCATTCAATTCATTTGGCAGAATCATGTCGTCACAGGTTACAAGACAGACTAAACGCATGGCAAAAGTCACACCTTTTCCAGACCTGCAGAGGATAAAAGGCCTTTGAACACCTTAAGGGAGAGGGGATTGGAACTTCACCCAAAGAGTAAACCAGATGAACTCAGTCATCCTGCAGGGAAAAGACCAAATTAGCAACATGTAAACTTTAAGTAAATTTAAAAAAAAAAAAAAAAAAAAAAAAAAAAAAAAAAAAAGTCCCAAGTTAACCTCAGAAATATGGAACGGTTGGGGTATAATCATTAGATTCATTTGGCAGAATCATTTCATCACAGGTTACAAGAGACTGAACGCAAACATGGGAAAACTGTACCTTTTCTCAGAACTGCAGAGGCTGAAGCCCTTTGAACACCTTGAGGGAAGAAAAAATAAAAATTGATTATTGGCAAGGTTGGTCAGAGTCAACATTTGGCCCAGTTCAGGGCTTGGGTTTCAGTCAAAGATGAATCCACACGGTGCATTCAGGTCAGACATTTGTAAAAGCATCACAAAACCCAACATTAAAGAAAACAGCATAAAAGGTGTGAACAAACCTCCAAGTCACATTCATCATATTGCACTATGGAGAGCTGGCCACTGTACCTGTCAACAAGACGCCTGTTAGAACAAAACACATTCACAATGAGGCTCAGAATCTAGACATGACCAGATCAGACAGAGCTAATATCCATCCTCCATGGCTAAAGTCAGTGGATATCAGATTCATCACACTAGTCAAGATCTGAAGATACTCTGCTACAAAGAGTAAAATACTTACAAGGATGGTGGCCATGAAGATACTGGACGAAAGTTCTAAAACAAAATAAAGCCCATTAAAATCTAGCCAGCTTGAGGTGGTAAAAGTTCACTTCTAATTGGTCTTAAATCAGAAATGCTTCCATGTCCTCAATGAGATCAGAGACCTGATTCACACTCATCAGCTTGACCACTGTTGCATCCGTTACAAGACACTTTAAATGTCCACTCACCATGAAAACTTTAAACGACTAGTCATTAATCCCCATTTCAAGTCAGAAGATCTGCAAAACACAAAAACTACACATTGAAGCACATAAAATTCCAATATAGACCAATTTTTTGCATGGCGATGCATCAGCTAGGAGCGAAAGACATTGCTCTGTGTTCTACATGGAGTTTCTGCTGAACTATGCAGTCATCATTTGCACCACATTTTAGGATAGTGATATGACAGACTGAGACTCACCTGAAATGACTGGCCACATGCAGATGTCTTGCTGCAAAGAGGAACAAAGTGAGCATGGGCAATAACTAGAGCAGTACTGAAATAGGACTGTGGTGATGCATCAGCTAGGAGCGAAAGACATTGCTCTGGGTTCTACATGGAAATTCTGCTGAACTATGCAGTCATCATATGCATCACAATTAGGGGTGGCGATATAGATATATTTATATATATAAATAAAAAAAAAAAAAAAAAAAAAAAAAAAAAAAAAAAAAAAAAAAAAAAAAAAAAAAAAACACACACACACACATTTTTTTTTCTACATCATAAAGATACTACACCACGATTTTAACTTCATTTCTCATTTAAATTCAGACTATATATACACACAAAGATATTTTACCATTATAACTTCTGGCACCTTCATACACGTTCAACCTTCTTGAGCAACCTATAAAAATCAAAACAATAGTTAGTACAAAGAAAATAATTTTTATTTATAAGTATTTTAAACTGTACTGTTTCAGTTTATTAAAAAAGGTCTTTCAGTCTTATTCAGAGAGATTCCCAATGTTATAAAACAGTCATCATGAACAGCAAGTGGCAATAAGCCAGAACAGTTTTAAGTTGATGCTCATCTGCAGAGTGACTGATTGGAGATGCTTAAAGCACCATAAACACCCACCTCAAGCCAACTGATGCCATCTCCATACATCTTGATCCACCTTCTTGGGCAAACTAAAGAAGTGAAAAACCATTAGCGCAGAACAAAAACCTAACAAACAAGTCTTAAGCAAGCCCTGTTTCAGTATATAGATGTCTCTTTCAGTCTAATTCAGAGAGATTCCCATTGTTTTATTAAACGATCATCATAAACAGCAAATGACAGCAGGCAAAATGCCACTGTAGTCAGAACTTTTAAACTCACCTTTAAGCTGAACTGCACAACACATGACCCTGCAAATAAGACAACTTGTAAATATTAAAAAGGCAAAAAAAAAAAAACAAACATTAAGTGATGGGTTCATTGTGCTTCAGACAAGGTATTTTGGTGGTTGCAACTTCATCAGCATGAAATCAAGAGTAGCAAATAGGGTCATCATATGCACTGTAAAGATCTCAAAAAGCACTCAAATTAAGATACCTTGGAGAATTTCAGAACAGCAGATTCCTGAAAGCAAAAACTTGGATTACAATGACGCAAAGATATGGTAAACTAATAAAATCCTTAAAAAAAAAAAAAGGGGGAGAGTCCACCCAAATTCTTATTCGAGTGGTAAATTTATTCACATTAACAAGATTCTAAAAGAACGTTGAAGCAAAATATTTAAGAACCCGAACATTCAGTAAATCTTGGTTCAATGGGTGGGAATATTATATAAAATAAAAAATAAATAAAAAAAAAACCCACACGGAGCAGAATTTGGGTCAACTATACAATGCCTCAGAGTAAAAACTATCAGAAATCACTCCTGTCCACTACTCTTATACATTTTTATTCATCACAGGCAAAGGGGAGAGGGAAGAAAAAAAAAAAAAAAAAAAAAAAAAAACCTTTTATAGCTTGTATAGTTGGCGTTTCTTTTAACACTTTGGACTCTGAATCTGTAGAGAAATATATTATTAAATTTCTTCATGTAACTGTAAATTAACTCAAAATGGAGGCAAGTGAAAAACTGCAACATCAAATGATAGATCAGTTGTGGTTCCACAATGCCTCAGAGTAAAAATGTTCTCAGAAATCACTTCTGTCCACTACTCTTATACATTTTTAATTCATCAGAGGCAAACAACAAATAGAGAAGAAACCTAAAATTAACACTTGCATACCTACTGTCTCCCGCCTTCACCAAAGATCACTGAAAAACTGGACCTGGAAATAAAAATAATAATAATAAATCTTAAATATTCTGCATGTACAAACAGGTGTCAGCATATTTTAATTGTTACATGTCAGAAACGTTGGCATTCATCAGATTTTCTCAGATGTCCCTACCAACATATTCTTCAT
Organism: Danio kyathit; assembly: GCA_903798195.1. Taxonomy (NCBI): domain Eukaryota; kingdom Metazoa; phylum Chordata; class Actinopteri; order Cypriniformes; family Danionidae; genus Danio; species Danio kyathit. The sequence goes on from LR812526.1 coordinate 23,749,884, forward strand.
CATACAAGTAAACACGAGGCCTTGTACAGTAGTCATAACACGGGGTCATTAAATTGATTACATATATACACGTGTTAACAGCTTTCGTTAAGTGACTCAATTAAGGTCAAAACTTCCTACAATATTTCTAAAGCAAATTTGCATAAAGTTACATTTTAGCGTGCCCTCGAGGCCTGTAACACGTGGACGACATTTTGAACGAATGTAGATAGCTTATGGCAAAAAACATCAGCATTAAGTACAAACCATTATTACATAAAGAAAACACTATTTAATACGACATTAAAGCCTTAAATAAGATGAAATAATAAACAATACCTGATTGCTCTGAGGAACACCGCGGAAGAATGAGACCGAACGAGGGAATCGCTTTGCCTTTTATACTTCTCAAGCGCAAAGGTTTCTGGGAAATTCCACTGCTTTTATGGTAGACGGACACGCGGTGGCGCTGTAAGGCTTGTAATGTTTACTGGCCACAGGCTGTAATGCAGTTACTGACATATTACTTGAATGCAGATAAACGGTAATAGGAATATTAATACTTATTTATTTCAAAAGCTGTATTATACTGTGGTAGTAGGTGTAGCAGTGGTTAGCACATTAATTAGGTGCACACAACTCTTTCTAATTAGTAATGCCAGTAAAATGAAGGAATTAGTTGCGACATTTAATGAATTCTGACGAAAGTCACTCTTTTTGAGCGATTCAATTTTATTTAACCTTTTTAATTAACGAATAATGACATTTGTAAGCACTTTACTAATCTGTGCATTCACAAAGAGCAATTTCAAGCCAATATATTTTTTAAAGATTATCAAAATACCCACATAACAAAATATCCCTGGCCCAGCTCTGGCCCACACAATCAGCTTTAGCTTGACCCACATGCCGCAGTGAATTACGGTACATGATTGGACCAAGTCTGGCTTTCAGACAAGGGCCAAACATGGACCATATCTGGGCCAGGTCTCAGCCAAGTTAATAACCCATAACTAAGCCTGAACTGGGCCAGATAATTTGGTGTGTCATGACTACAATGGAATTGATAAATCCATGAAGCATTGCGCTTTAGGCATGCTTTTTCTTGAAGCGACTTGAATGGTATAATTTGTATTCTTTATTTAAAAATATTAAAAATGTATTATAAATGTGGGTCAAGATAGGCCAAACTTACATGGCCCACATATCAATTAATAACATCTGGGCCAAATAATACATTTGATATCTGGCCCATGTATTGTGTGCTGCCCTAAAGATGGTGCCACCTCTTCCAAACCAGGGCCATGTTTGGCCCACATGCTATATGCAAGTGCCGGATGAGTGCCTACTGTTCCAGATTTATGCCAAAACTGGGCCAGAATTCTTTGCTACCTGTGTAGAGATGTTCATCCCAGAAAGAGTTTTTTGTCCATTATGTTTGTCCAGAACAAATTAATAATGAGAGTTTCTTATACATCATTTGTCCTATAAACAATTTAATGTTTCAACAGATTTAGTGTTTTCACATTTCTTAGTTTATTTTTAATGGATATGAACAGTATTTAGTCAGTCCAGTCGGCCCTCTATAGCTCACTTATGGGCCACAGCCTTATCACCATGCAGCCCAATACCGGATACTCCCTGAAGCTACGCAGGGCTGAGACTGGTCAGTACCTGGGTGGGAGACCACATGGGAAAACTAGGTTGCTGTTGGAAGTAGTGTTAGATAGGCCAGGAGGGGACGCTCAACCTGTGGTCTGTGAGAGTCCTAATACCCCAGTATAGTAAAGGGGACACTTTATTGGGCACCATCTTTCTGATGAGATGTTAAATTCAGGTCTTGACTCTCTGTGGTCATTAAAAATCCCAGGGCACTTCTCGTAATGAGTGGGGGTGTGACACCGGTGTCCAGGCCAAATTCCCTCCATCGGCGCTTATATTACGTTACTTAAGAATATACCTAAGTAGTTTGCATGTTTATAAAAAAAAAAATCAGGCGCTTTGAATTCGTTTGTGTGTTAAAATAATATGAAATATATATTTTACCAAAATAAGAGAATAATAGCAGATAGAAAAACATATGCTAATGAATAAAGCTTTAAAATTATTTTTTTCTATACACAAACAGGTAGGTGGGCCTTCAAACTCGATCTGAGAAGGAGGTGGGCCCTGAACTGAAAAAGCTTGACAACCCCTGCTACAGTATATCCCAGAGGTCACCTCGAGATCTACCAGATTTCATTTGCAACCCATATCAAACACACCTGCCTGTAATTATCAAGTGCTGTTCAGGTCCTAATTAATTAGTTCATGCGTGTTTGATCAGGTTGATGTAGGAAGGTAGATCTCAAGGAACAGGGAAAGCACCCCTGGTGTACACAATGCTCTTTCTTAATGACTATAGCAAACACAGTTATTATGAAATATAGTGTCTGTCTACAGAACACACAAATGATTCCCAAAATTAATTTCTCAGTAGTTTTTAAACAGAGTATTTATGAATAATATTTATAATTTACTTTATTCAAAGACAAACAGACCACCAAATCATTTTTAAGGAATGTGATCTTTTTAGAGTGTATTTTTGTCCTAAATAATATATATATATATACAGTTGAAGTCAGAATTATTAGCCCCCCTGAATTATTTTATTTTTATGTATTTGACATGGACATCACAATTACACTGGACTACCAAATGCATTTGTTTAAGTGTTTTAGCAAACTTGCTAATTCTCAACACCTGTTCAAAGGAGACTTGACAAAATGGAAATATAATAATACATATACAAAACATTATAATTCTTTAAATAAAATTACTGAAGGCAAAAGCAAAGGCGACATGATCCAACAAACTAATAGTAGACTATTTGTGCAAACACTGCTGTTTTGTTTTTAACCACTTTATAAGAACACTACTAAAAATATTTATCTAACTTTCTGATTTTAGGCTAACAGGTAAATCATTCCACAGTTTGGTTCCCTTTACAGAGAAAACAGAATGACCAAATGAGGTCTTACACTTTGGCACTAGACAGTCACCATTAGCAGTTGCTCGTGTGACTATGTGAGAGGTTTAATACCTACTGATTAGATCAGAAAACTTAAAATGATTATTTAAGCATTTAAAAACCAATTTAAGATAATTAAATTTAATAAAACTATTAAAACTAAAAAGGTTATGTTTACATAAAACTTCACAATGACGCCATTGCATAGGCTTTAAGTCCATTATTTTAACTGCTTGTTTATATATTGAGTCAATAGGCTTCAATGTAGTTAAAGAGGCTTGTGACCATCATGTAATGCAATACGTCAAGTGAGAGAACATCATTGTGTGCATGTATAATTTTGCAGTTTGATATGTAAAAACCTTCTAATAAATCGAAAACAGTTTAGACTTGGCTTAACTTTCTTACTTATATTTTTAACATGACTAATAATGTCTAGAGTTATGCCAAGATACTTAAATTCCTTCACCTCTTTAATAACTTTATTTTTAATCAGCAATTCATATGTATCCCGTACAGGCCTATTTCCTTTAGAGAAGCACATAGAAACTGTTTTCTTGACATTCAATGTTAAATGAGAAAGCTTAAGCCATCTTAAAATATGTTGTAATTATTAGCCCCCCTGTTTATTTTTCTCCCCAATTTCTGTTTAACGGAGAGAAGATTCTTTCAACACATTTCTAAACATAATAGTTTTAATAACTCATTTCTAATAACTGATTTATTTTATCTTTGCCATGATGACAGTAAATAATATTTTACTAGATATTTTTCAAGACACTTCTATACAGCTTAAAGTGACATTTAAAGGCTTAACTAGGTTAATTAGGTTAACTAGGCAGGTTAGGGTAATTAGGCAAGTTATTGTATAATGATGGTTTGTTCTGTAGACTATCGGAAGAAAATTTTCCCTTAAAATGGATTTAAAAAAAAATTAAAAACTGGTTTTATTGAAACCAAAATGAAACAAATAAGACTTTCTCCAGGAGAAAAAATATTATCAGACATACTGTGAAAATTTCCTTGCTCTGTTAAACATAATTTGGGAAATATTTAAAAAAGAAAAAAATTCAAATATATATATTTTCACCACAGAACACATCCACTAAAATGTAATTCAGTAAATAGTTTGTTTACTTAAAAACTCATCAGACAAATTTATAACAATCATTTGAATATATGTTAAAAGGATTTTGAAGATCGCAAAGCAGCAGTGTTATTAATAATAATAATAATAATAGACTCAAAAAAAATTTTTCTGCTTGTTCAAACTATTTATTTAAAATGAGCTGAATCAACACAATTCTTCAGCCTGTTGGGCACAATAATTGTTTCATCTTCAATCCACTTAAATTTGCAAAAAAAATAATTAATTTAATCTATTTGTGTTGAGACAACTTGAAGGAATTGCAACCCTGCATTTTTACAGTGTACTAAGCTTTACCCATTTATAAGCAAGAAGTTTTTAATCATTTAAAGTATTATAAAATGTATTTCGATTACTTTCAGCTTAAATCGGAATAAATTTGAAGTTTTATATTTACAGAAATATAACAATTATGCTGACGGATGCTAAAAAAATTTACCCAAATGTTGACATTTTTAACATTAGACACCATGTTGCGTTCATTTAATATGAAATAAATTTTTTTTTGTAAATTTAATTTATGTAAAAAAACAAAATTAAAATGTATATTAGAAAGTTACAACTTCATTTAAGAACTCAAGAAATGCATTCAACCTTCTCACACAACTTGGTCTCATTGAGATTTAATATTACATTTGATACATGGAAATCTGGTACAATCAATTGTTGTCAGGCAACAATTTGTTTTCTTTATTGACGGGTGAAGGGTTGCTTCCTGAAAGCAATACTAGGCGAAAGTGAACTTAACTGCATATGGCAAGGCCTCAGATTTACTACAGAATATGAAGAGCAAGTGTAAGATATAACAGTAGCAACGTTTTCTCTATTTGCATCTCAGGAAAGAAAAAAAGGCTAACAACTCGATTTGGCTTTTTGAAAACATCACACCAAATAAAGACGTCTTGATGTGTTTTACTATAACAGAACAGAATCAAATCTCTGAGATACATCACTATATGAAACGTATATTTATTCAGATTAAAACGTGACATTTCACAGAAACAAGAGATTTGCAAGGGGGGCGATTTGTGATATAATGTTGCTTAACCTCAAACGTATAAGCACAAATCTGTTGGATTGGTTCATTGTGCAACATTACAATTTCCTACCGGACAGTCCAACTTTAGACTAAGTTGATAAATTATGTGGACATTCAAGCAGCATTCTATATATATATATAAAAAAACAGCCTTCCCGAGGCTCTAGAGCATATCAAATCATTCCCAAAAACACACACAAAAAAACTGGAATGGATTATAACCAAGGCAAAATTGTCTCAAATTTCAACCCCATAATGTCAATGCCAAATTGTGGCTTTTTGTAGCATAAAACTGCATAAAGGCTGATGATGATGATGATGATGATGATGATGATGGAGAGGAACATAAAGGGAATGGTTGCCGTCAAGTATGTATTTACTATTGCCCTAAAGAAAGAAGAGAAAAGGAAAACAAGAATATATCATATCTTCTATATATATATATTTATATATATATATATATAAATAGCTGTAGCTAGCAGTATGTGAACCAAGTTCTCCTTGTGTTTACTTTGTGGTTCCACCATTAAGGCTTTTCGAACATTAAGATACAGCCTTCAATCCTCAGTCCACTGCTTCCCTGAGATACAGAACGCTGTAGTTTTTAGTTTTGTTCGATAAAAACACCTCAACCCCTCGGGAAAGAGACGTCCGCTGGGATCGCTTGTTGGATGCTAAAGGGCTTCAGGTCTCGTCTTCAATGTGTTTTGTGGTGTTTTTTTTTTATTTCTTCCTCAAGGGGTGGTGTGAAGAGGTGGAGGTGTTGAATATAGCGAGCAGGGAGAGTTTTTTTTTTCATTTGTTTTGTATAGATTGATAAGTTTGTATTTTCTTGTCGTCACTCGTTCAAACTTCAAAAAGGCAAAGCTGTAAGAGTTCATTCGTCAGTCATTCCAACGCTGAATAAGAAAAGTGTTTTGCGAGAGACAGAGAGAGCGAGAGAGAGTTCTGTTTGTAGACTCTGCTTTTGGAAAGGGGCTCAGTGTCGCTTCAGGAGAGGCTTGTCGTAAACCCAGCATTCGCCGTCCTCATGAAAGAGCTGCAGGGAAACAGATAAAGTCACAACAATTTAAAGATCCGAATAAAGATGGTGCAAACAAAGATGCTTTAAATGATATAAGTGCATTTGAGAGATCATTTCAGTTCACATTTCTATTAGGGCAGCACAATATTGGAAAAATCTGACATATAAAAAATTTAATAAATAAAATGAATATAATTTCACCAGACGATTTGAATAGCTCCATTTAGAAGGATTTAATTAATTTAGATCAACTGGGATGATCAAGTCTTTTTCTATGCAGTGCATCTGCATACAATGTAATAAAGTACAAGCATATATAAATACGACAGATGATTAAAAATATGTTAGATGAAAACAGTATTATTGGACAAACCAGCGGAAATGCATCTGAAATGTTACTTTAGCCTTTCTAAAATCCCTCAGCCAAAGTCCATCATCAAAGTGGTTTGATATTATGACTCAGTGTCTTAAGCCTCATTCACACTACGAGTGACTCCCAGCGGCAAAGCGACCGTTCATTTTAATGGGGTGAGCGATTGCTGGTGACCTCAGTCTACGCGAGCGACAGTGACAGTTGGCGACCAAGTGGAGAATCCTGTAACTTCATGCAAATGAACGACTTTCTTGTGCAACAGCCAATAGGAGCATCTGTAGAGCTCTTGCAGATGCGGTTTGTATTCTCAGTGCGTAAACCTACACAGACCTGCGTTTGCAGCAGATCGCCACACAGAGCAACAGGCAGCTACAAAGTCATTGCAACTGTGAATGAGGCATTATGCCTCTAAAAGCCACTGTGTGTTCATTTGATGAGGTACAAGTATATTAGTATATATATAAAGGCCAACAGTGGTTTCTCTTACCACAGCAAATTTTTAAAAATATTTACCTGGAAGTAATGATTTTGTTTTCTTTGACTCATGCTGCATTATTCTCAAATGTTTTATGTGATATTCCATATATTTGCACATATATTATATACATATAATTATATACCAATATAATTCACATCTTTTGATGGAAACAGCTAACGAGTGTGCTCTTTTCTAAACATAAACACAACTACATATTTACATGTATGTAAGTCCACTTATTTTATACGTCCACTGTCTACCTGACAAATTAATCTGACTGTTCTATTATGAAGGTACTATAAACTTGTTTTAATTCAAAATAATTTTATAATATATTTTATAACATGTATATAATCACTGCCTTCAAAATAGTTAATATAAAGTACATTTTACATCAATTATTTTCAATGCAAATCTAATAAATAAATGGAGAAAAACTATAAATTATACATAAATATTTCTATTATTTTGAATTAGATATTTTATTTATATAAATGTATTTAAATACATTTTTAATATCAATAATTGATGTACTACAAAAGTTACATTAGTTAATGTATTATTTACTGACATTAACAAACAATAACCAGTACATTTGTTAGAGGTGTAAACCTACACTGGTCTCACGGTTCGTTTCAGTTATGATTATCATGACTTTAATTCGGTTTAATTCGATATCTCGGTGCATCACAGTGCATTGACGATGCTTTTCATAAACAATTTGATATTTTACTTAGCAACACAACAATTATTGTATTAAAATTTATAATTTATAAATATATTTATATAGTATTTGTTATACATTTTTGTTTTTTAATACAAGCAGTCAGATATATAAACTGTACCTTTAATTTTACCTGCTCAAAGAAAACACTCTTATTGAATATATCAAACAAAACTAAAGTGCATGCACAAAGCAACATGAGCATTTAAAGCATTAAACAAACGTAAATATTATCCCGCTTGCTTTTTGAGCATTGTTGAGCGAGTTCTTAAACACCTATGATTGATCACTTGCTAAACAGAAATGGCTGCGATTGGCTCTAACGGTTAGCTCTGGCGCTGTTCAGCAAATAGTGACACGGATACCAATGTTAAACGGCCGCGGCGATCACCTGATCCATTATACATGGCGACGAGGTGGAGAAAACTTGCTCTGCATACACGCTCGTGTCTAGATCCACAAGTAACGTTACTGTTGAAACAGTCAAGAGAGGAGCTAAAACGTTACCTCACAAACAAGCCAGCAGGTCAAAGGAGCCACAGAGAGGGTACTTCCCTGTTAGTGAAAGACTGTCCAGCAGACGCACAAGTAGTGAATTGTGCACAGTTATCCGCTTTTTAAGTAGTTGTAGCGTTTTAATTACACGCGGTCTCCTCCCTCGCCATAGTAAGCTACCGCCATATAACGCATATGTGTAAATGACGTCAGTACATAATAACCGGTTATGGTTATTACTGAACCGATATCGAATTGTTCGTGACTGCATCGCGGTGCACCGAAGAAACAATTAATTTTGACAACATTTATTAAAGTATTTATTCATCTTTGATAAAATTTATGAAAATAAAGACATTCATTGTTAGTTCTGGTTCTAGTAAGCTGACAGTTGTGGCGAGTATACCAAAGCCACGTCGCCATGGTCCCAAATTCACCACGGCTGCTTCTCATCACGAGAGATCCAACCCACCTGGAGATCATCAAGAGGCAGAGATATAAGTCACCCAAGGACACCGACGAGTGAGCTTCATTTCACCCAATGACTCCACGCTAATCTCTGTCTCTCTCTTTCCTCCAGCGGACTCAAGCAGCTGATGGTTGAACCACTACACTTTCCTGCACGGCCTCACTCCTTCTCCCCGGATCACCTGCACGCTTCCCGGCCAGAAGAGCCCTTCTGCACCGTATCATCCTTTTCACCCTGCACGTTGTAAATAAATCACCCTCCGGGGAAAAGTCTGACACAAACCCTCTGACCAAGTGTTTTATTCCCTCTAACTCGCCACACAGTGCATTAACTAATGTTATCAAACACAACTTTGGATTTTAATAATGGAATTGTTGAACTATAATTAATTGTTGTACAAGAATATTCATTCTTAGTTCATGTTAGTAAACACATTAACTTCTTGCTATATGATTTTATAGCTTAAAATTTTGCAGTTTTTATGATAACAATATAACAACATAAATGTACAATTTGATACTTTTAAACTGGATTGTACTAAAGCCAACATCCTCAAAACTATTCTGCTCCTTTATGAAATATTTTGCCTAATTTTCTTAGTTTCAGGGAACCAATATGGGACCACATTCATGAACTGGTGGATGTGTTGAACTACATGTAATAAAAAACGAGATTGAAGAACTATCAGGTGCTGCTGGGCTAAACTAATATCTATCCATATTTATGATGCCTAATCCTCAACGTACGGACATGCTGCTTACAAGCACTAGGAGAACATTAAGCAGCATTTCTCAGAGTCATATTTCAATGTAACGACCACAAACAGACTCACTCTGGTCTCCCACTGCATCTCATTCTCCTTCCTATCTCTGGCCTCTGCCCTCTGTTTCTCCTCCAGCCTGTGTTTGGCCTCCGTTGCTGCGTCAATGTCCTTCAGTTTCAGGTTCACCGTCACGTCCTTCCACAAACTGACAGGCAGACAGAGAAATAACAGCAGTGTGCATCAGATCATCTCGCACACCAACCCAAGCAGAAAACAAAACACATCACTTCAGCAGCTCCCCAGAGGAGACACCACAAAAATAACAAAGCCTTTTCAAGATCAGCAAACCAAACAGAGCTGCCAATAAAACACTAAGTTCACTTCTGAAAATGCTTGTGTTTTGATTTCTCATTTAAAGATAGGCAAGAAATTAAGTTGCTTAAATTAGAAAGTTCTAATTTGTGCTCGCCTTAGCCTGATACAATTTAAAGTATTAAATAGAATCCATTTATCAAAAACCAGGCTATCTGAAATCTTTCCAAATATTGATGACAGATGTGACAGATGTCATGCACCTCAGTGTAATTTAAGTCATACTGTATGTTCTTTATGTGCCCTATGTTACAGAATTACTGGATTATTTATTTTACAATATGTCTAAGGTGTTGCAGGTAAATATAGACCCATCCCCTGATGCAGCCAATTTTTAGGGTTCCAAGTTTAATTCTGAACAACTTGATATTTTGGCCTTTTACCTCATTATTAGCTAGGCATTGTATTCTACTTCACTGGAAATCAAATAAGCCTCCAACTACATCCCAATGGCTTGTGGATACCATCTATTTTCTGAAGTTGGAAAAGGTTAGATGCTCTGACAAAACTAATTTCTTTAAAAAGTGGCAATTATTTATAACTTACTTGAACTCTATTAACATCTTGCCTTCAATTTAATAGATGCACTCTCCTTCCTTTTTAATTTATTTCGTAGTAATTAAATTTTTGCTTGTTTTTAACTATTATTATCTTATACTGTTTCATTGTAAATATGTACTTTCAACATTGACAATGTATCGAAACATTTGATTGTGGTTGTTGAATGTCTGCATTCAGTTGGTTGTAATTTTCTGTACACTTTTATTACTCTTGTTTCCATTTTTCTTTTCTTTCTTTATTATTTTTCTATAATTTTTTTTACAAAAGTAAAGAAAAAAAATACCAACAAAGATAATCATATGGAACAATTTGTAATGTAATAGCGTTTGTTTTTTTTTCGCAATAAATTTTTTTAACATAAATTAGAAAATTCTAAATTTTTTTGTGTCCTTTTTTAAAAAGGACCTATTATGAACTTAATACCTATTATTATGTTTAAACTCAGTTGTGTGGCGACAGTCTGTGACTATAACCAGCTTCTGATAGTTACAATTTATTCATTTTATTTTTTATAAGTAGACTTGATAGAAACACTTTGATTGACATTCTCCCTTTGTACGTGTCATCAGAAGGGGAAGCCCCGCCCATTAATGATTATGTCTCCCTCATTAGCATATGACATTAGTCTTGTTTTTGAATCTGCCTCTATGGACCATTTTGAGGGATGTAAACAAAAACAATGGTCCCAACATGTTTCCTGTCATACATTTTTTATTTCTAAAGCTTCCGAGAATGCAAAGAGTGCCAAATATTGATAAATAATGTTATGATAGCTGTTTTAACATTACGTTATGATTTAATTGCCTCTTATTACAGTTATGAAATAGTTTGATAACAAGCAGGAAATGTTCATGGTCCAATGACATGACCACATTGAAATGGTCTATACTGACAGACAGCTCCGCCCTCTTTTGGGCTCAGAGCACAATCTCATTTGAATTTGAAGCGACACAATTATGATCAAAGTCTAAAAGTGGTGATTTCAAAAAGTTATAAAACTTTTTTTGGGGGGTATTTTGAGCTGAAACTTCACATAAACTCTAGGGACATCAGAGACTTATTTTTACATCTTGTAAAAAGGGGCATAATAGGTTCCCTTTAAATCAAACTTATTTGTAGCACAGTGTGATGCTTATTAATAGTGTCAAAAACGTGTATTAAAAGTCTAACTGACATTTAGGCATTATCATTGGAGGTATGACGATGCAATGCTTAAGAAATTAGTTCAACATAAAACAACACAAAAGCAAACAGAAAATCTGTCAATTTTTTCTTCAGATAACATATTTTAATTTAACTTTAGATGTGGGAACCATAGTATAAGTGGAAAAACTGACACTGGGCTGTTGAATTAATGCAACAATATTACTAATCCATTTGAGTGTCCATTACTTTCTACTCCATGATCTGTTGAAATGCACAGGTAGTTTCAGTCAGTGTTTGATCACAGTTCAAAATAAATGTGCTTCCCTCAAACTTTAGCAGAACTAAATAATCCATTTGTAATGGTATTGACTGTTTAATTTGATTCAAGGTTGTACATGTAAACACCTTAATTTGATAGAGCTCGATTTAAATGACATTTCGATCATATTGGAAGGGGTGGTTTATTCCTTTTCTAATCTGATCCAACAGCAAAAAAAGAGATTGTGTGTGTCCTCGCATGTAAATGACACTTGTATATCTAATAACACGTGTAAGCTACCTCTTTGCAAATATTTTATGATATATATCTGATATTTGTGAGTTGTTGATCAACATCGGCTCCCTGTTTCCTCGAGATTACACAGAGGAATGAAGGCTCCAGCAACTGTTAATGAGTTACTAATGTTAATATTTGAGGTTTGTTTATATATTTAATTTAGTTCAAACTGTGATCAAAACTGTCTGGAACTACATGTGCATTAAACAGTTTTACTGCACACCTTATAGCCAATTCAGTCAGTTGATTACCGCTTACTTGTACTACAGGACTGTTGAATGCTTGATTCTGATTGGCTGATGAACAATCCAAAGCAATTATTATAAACAATTATTTTCTGGGAACTGCGTGGCTAAAGCAGTGCCAGGCAGATCTACAGTTCAGTATCACACGATTTTAATTAGTCCACAGCCTACAACAGTCAAAATTAAAACCAAAACAAACAAAACAAAACGGAAGGCTATGGATGAGATTCTAAAGTTTGGATGTTAGAAACTAGTCCCACACACAGACATCACACATTAGTTTAAGGAGGAAGAACCTGACAAGTGTCTTAAAATTCAACATCTGAATATTTCAACAGCCCATTGTCAGTTATTTCTTAATAATTATGCATAACTTTTAATAAAAAAAACTTCAATCTGTGGTTGAAATTTGTATGTAAATAGACCATCTGTACTTTTCAAACCACTTTACAAACTCTCCAGGATTGAGTGTGAAAATAACACAGCTCATTTAGTAATACAAATTAGATTCAAGAACCTGAGGGATTAAAGTTCATTCTTAACTACCCAAAATTCAAATTGGTTTTTAAGGCTGGTTTCCCTCGACTTGCCACGAACAAGCCTAAGATATATATATATATATATATATATATATATATATAAAAGCATCTGAATCTGCACTGTAGCTTAAAAGGAAAACAGCCTTTGGAGATGTTTGACAGTTGTGGCAAATCCTTTTTCAGAGGCTCAATAAAGCAGTAACATTTACAAAATAGTCAGAAAAAGACCAACACACCTTCTAGATTCATATTCCAATTGGTCTTCTAATTTCCGCACCTTCTTCTTAATAAGGCCCAATTTCTTTGTGTCAATGAACACTGCATTTTCCTGCGAGGAAAAAACAGACGGTTTATTTCAGTTTCATTCTTATCTTTTAAATGCATTTATTCTTTTTTTTTAATATATATAAAACTTACCCCGGTTGCCAATTTTGAATACATCACACCGTTCCACTCTCCCTCTATGGAGCAGTATGACTTCTTATCATTGGGAGCACTAAAAAGGACAATATTATTACAAATTTCTTAATGCTTTTGCACAAAATGTAGATTTCTTTGCTTGAATTCATGATCATAAATAGTAATAATTGCAGAAGCTTTTAATCCTAATATGCTATATTATCACAATATTGACATAAGCTGTAAAAAAGGGTTACTTTAACAGGGATAATAACCAAAAGAACGTGCTTTTTTCATATGTTCAATAAGTTAATGTTATTTCATACAATCATTAAACATAAAATAAGAAATTAACATCAACTAAGAATGATAAACGCTTCAGTAGTCTGAATAATATAATATAATATAATATAATATAATATAATATCTGAATATTGTTAAATGGATACTAAAACTTTAAATAACAAATAATAATTCATTGCATGGCGCGACACAGTGGCTCAGTGGTTAGCACTGTCACCTCATCGAAAAAAGGTTGCTATCGTGCGGCTGGAAGGGCATTCGCTGCATAAAACACATGCTGGATAAGTTGGTGGTTCATTCCGCTGTGGCAACCCCTGATTAATAAAAGGACTAAGCCAAAGGAAAATGAATGAATTAATAAATTTCCTGTATTTTAAAGCACCCAAGAAAACTGTATCATCCATGCTCTTTATCACAAAATATATTGTATTAATGAATATCAGCACATTTAAATCACGACTAAGGAAAACATTTGGTTCTTTAGATATGAGATATTTCAAAATATGAGTAACACTTTAGAAAAATGGTCCATTAGTTAATGTTAGTTAATGTATTTTAAGTATCAATAATATTGTAAAGCATTTGTTAATCATAGTTCAACATTACCTAATGCATTATTAACATCCAAAGTTGTGCTGGTTAACATTTATGCACCATGAGTTAATATGAACTTAACTAAATATGATATTCATCCCATGTGGCAAGATTGATTAACGATCTGTTAATAATATGAGTTTACTTAATAAGTATCATTCTGACTTACAATATTTCAGCAGTTATCCTGTGCTTCTTTCCTCCATAGAAGGGTTTGGTGTGGAAAACTATATTGGCACTGTAGCCAGATTTGGAACAGGAAATATTGCACTCTCCACCCAACTCAACCCACGGGACGGTGAGGATTGACCTATGGAAAGACAGCGAGATGAGTGACACAAAATCTCAAATACAGAATATTATTGTGATAAAGCGACGCTTACCTCCCGTAGCCATTGGGAAAAGTAAGAATATAATGCTCATCATATTCAAGACATGACACGCAACCTATGATAGACAAGAGCGGACAATTAAGCCCTGCAGAAGCACTATTGTGTATTAATGACCATTTTTACTGTAAATAATGTGTTTGACTACCTTGACCAATATTATGGACACCAATAGACATTCCTAGGAACTTCGATTTCGTCCAGATGTGGGCGTTGAACTGGATTTTTTTGCTGAAACATTCGGCGTAAAACGCAGATACTGCAGAAGCACAAATATATTAGAAAATGTTACTCAGAAAATACTGAATATAAAAAAAGTATAGCAATTGATAAAATCCAATGAAAGGCACCTAGGGATGTAACGATTCACCTCGATACGATTCACGATACTAATCTCATGATTTAGTAACTATTTTTAAACAAAATTATTTGAAACAAATTTAAGGTGAACAAGAGCCCTTTCGTTTTTTTCTTAAACGCTGCACATTTTCTGCTAAATAATTTAATTTCTGCCATAACTAAATTGCTATTTTTAAAACAAATAATAATAATAGAAACTAAAAAAGACTCAATAATATAAACAAACTGAAACTGTGACTGTGCTGGGATTTAACACTATTATAAAAGAAATATCAGCATATCTATGTTTTCTGGCATAAGCTGAGGTCTTTGCACATTTACAATGTCCCCTGCTGATGAAAAAACTCTTTCACTGAGGACTGAGATGGCTAGTGTGGAGAGGAAAGCCTTTCCTAAACCAGAGATCAGTAATACAGAGGTGGTCAATCTGATCCAGGCGACTGGCCACTGGCATAAAAACTGATTATAAAATGACTAATTATATAGTAGAATAGAGACAGGAGTTGAACATGATTATGAAGGTGAATAATTAATATTCCTTGTATAATTAATTAGTATAAGTATCAGTGTGATACAAATAAGAAGAGATGATCTTGAACATTTTTAAATATTCAATAATAAAAAACAAATTATTAAAATATGCATCAACTAATTTA
The DNA here is from genome assembly GCA_903798195.1 of Danio kyathit. Taxonomy (NCBI): domain Eukaryota; kingdom Metazoa; phylum Chordata; class Actinopteri; order Cypriniformes; family Danionidae; genus Danio; species Danio kyathit. The sequence continues at coordinate 23,765,505 of LR812526.1, forward strand.
AAAAGGACACGGTAAAAATAATCTAATACCAGGTTCTGTAACAAAACAACCTTCTCTTTCAGTGTGAAAAACATCTTCACACTTTCACTATGAAAACAGTGATGCACCGTGTGATCTCCGTAGCACTCAATGGATCAAGCGGAGCTGCAAATCATCTGGTCCGTGTGGTTTGGCTTATATATAGTTTTTTTTGTGTATAGACGTCTGTGACAGTAGTTTTTCACTGTGCTGACGGTTTACGTTCATCATATTCGTTGTTCTGTTCGTGTATGTAAATGTCTTTTTGCAGTATTTGCACACAGTTTGTGTTTTGTCTGGCGCTCTTCACTGCTGTCATTTTACTCTGTCACCCCACCTCTTGCTTGCCGCTGATGCACAGGTAAAGCAAGTTTGCGCCTGTAAACACAGCGCCCCCTCTGTTAAAAAAATGTATCACGATTCGGTCAACATTTCTATCGATTTGAATTGTCACATATTTAGATCTATTTTCTCACAGTGATTTGTTACATCCCTAGCACTGGTCATTATAAAAAAAGAAATGAATAATATATATATTTCTTAATTAATCACAAATTGAACAAATAATTGCAAATATTTAATTTTTACGGCATCTTATAAATGGCCTTAAAATATTTACTAAAATATTTACTAAATAAACTGTTATTATTTTTTACTGGTATAATACATTTTTTCAATATTTCCTAAATAAACTGTTATCATTTTTTCTGTTATAGTACATTTTTCACTGTTTATTTTTAAATGAGCTAATAATTCAATAAATTAAATAAAATAATTATAATTGTATTTTTACTATATATTTTAAACGAGTTTAATACTTGCAATAAACTTAAGTTAGTCAAGATTAATATTGTTCTCACAGGTCAAGTCAGTTAGTTAAGCACTTACTAGGAGGGTGGTGAGAAACCTGCTCTGCCACAAACGACACACTGTTTTTGCTACTCCATGGTATTGGCCCGTCTGACACACACTCCTAAGTTGACACGGTGTTAGCAAGGGAAAAAAGATAATAACAGAAAAAGATAAATTACAACACAGGGAGCGGAGACAAATAAACTCTGTTACAGAAGACAAAGTAAACACTGGCTTTGCAAACATCAAACACACTCACAGAAGCAGCAGGATCCTCTGTTTCGGAGGGCAGGTCCCAGTGACAGAAAAACACCTCGCCCAGAATGGGGTTGTAGGGCTTTTTAGCCACAGATCCTTTCCGACCAGCGTGAAAGGCCGACAGGTACCACTTCACCACCTGCACCATGCGATCCCTTGGATCCTGCTGCTCCGCAATGCTGCAAAACATGTCAGTAATCAATGAGTAATCAATGACAGGATTAGTGCGCATGTATTAGCATTTATGAGGGAGACGTGCAGCACTTCATTTAAGAAACATGTACAAATAAAGGAATTAGAAACAAGAAATTTAATTAATCATGATTAGAGTGGAAAAAAAAGATAAGTAGATCAAAAATATTTATGAGCTGTGGCTCAAATGAAACTAGCAGTACAAGGGAAGCTATTGATAAGCTTTTTATAATTAAAAGCAGTAAAACTTCCCTTGACCAAAAGTAATCAGCTTCAATAACAAAAGAGAAATAAATAACAAAACATATTACTCTTTTGCGTTATACTGTACTGTATACAAATTTTTATTTTTACTTATATTTTTAGATGATATTATGTGTGTAATTGTATTTATTGTAATTTCTTTTTAAAATACTACTTTTTGTATTAAGGAGCCCCTATTATGGGTTTTTTGAAAGTCTCAAACTGATACGGCTAACAGCTACTCTGACTGACAGTATTTACACAACGGCAAAGAGCATGCTATTAGAGGGGTCATGCTTTTCCGGAGGACGTGGATCGCACCACATTATGTTAGCTGACCAATCAGAGCCTCTAGGGGGCAGGCCTTTCAGAGGAACTAGGAAATATGACAGTCATTTTATGTTAGCTGAGTAGCAGTATGTAATTAAAGTAAGATATATGAAAAAATAGCACGATTTTCTACAAGTGAAGCATGAGCACAGATTGCTTTGGATCTTATAAACACAACCAAGCTTTGAAAATACACTCTGGACCCCCTCTTTAAAAAAAAGACATGACTATCTGAACAAATGAACTTGGAAGATGTTTCATATACTTGTTATGTATAAAATGTGGCTGTTTACTAAATTTACGTTCTATGTTTAAAGTTTGTTATGCATAATTCTTAGAATTGGGTTCCATTTTGCTTCGAGCAGAGCATGTTTGATTATATTCATTGCTAGTAAATCTGGCCGCACAGCTTAATAAAAATCAATGCAATATCCTGTCACGCTTCACTGCTACTTGTAAGAAAAAAGCACTCCATTAGATGAACAGCTACTTTTCAAGCTACTCAAGAATGTGTTCAGCTTAGTAGCACTGCTACATTCATCAGTAATAACAGCACTGCCGTAATCAGGCATAAGAATTAGTCCATATGGCAGAGCAGCTGTGAGATCTGAAGACAAGCATTACCTTACAAACAAATCCGGGTGTGCAAAGAAATCTGCATACATTTCCAGCAACGACCTCCGCTCCAAGATAAATGTTGGCAAGACTACCTGAGGGTGACAGAGATGGATTGCAAGGAAGAAATTTTAGGGGGAAAAAAAGAAAAGTGGAGATAATTGAAAAAAAGAGAGAAGGTTGTTTGTGTTTACCTTGGTGAGATCCATGCCCAGACGCACTTGAGACAGCAGATGCATGATGACACTTTTGTGCTCTTCCACAGATTCACCCTCGCCGTCATCATCTTTCTCATCATGACTGTCAAACTGATCTGAGAAAAACACATGGCCAAAAATGAACTCAGCGAACAGTGAACACGAAGTGTGAACACATAATTAAAAGGCAATATAATACATTTAACCAGGGTTTCTACAGCTTTCATCAAGTCAAATTGAAGACTTTTTAAGACTTTAAGACCACTATAAATTAAATTTCAGATTTACACAAGGCTAAACACTAAGGATTTATTCTAATGTCACAGTTAAAACATTTAAAAACATTGACAACATATGTTATTTTAAGGAAGATAATTAAACCATATTGGTAAATAGTGTTACTAAATAAACTTTTGGTAAAACTTTTATTGAGATGGAATGTTTGGTACTGTAGCTTTACATGGACATAGGAAAATTAAGACCTGTTTAAAGTGATTTAAGACTTACAACACAATATTTCGTTGAGTTTAGGACTTTAAGGCCCTGCGGATACCCCATTGACAGTAGTAATGTGACATTTTTATGAAGGTTTTTTTTAACACTGTGTTTATTTATTTTAGTAGCTTTTAACATGTACAACAGAAATCAAAACCAAAAATACAAAATAATAAAAATAAAAAGTATAACAATAAAAAAAGATAAAAAGATAATAATAATAATAAATTCCTGCAACCATTGTCCAAAATGCAGACTTTCTGTAGTTTTCCAAAAACTATTATACGTTTTGCATGTAATAAACAGAAAGTTTCTTATTTTAACTAGTTAAAGTGCTTGTAATAGAAAAAAATATTTAGAATACAAAGGATTTGACATTTCGGTATATCCTGTTTTAATAATATGGATAAAAAGTTTAGAATTTTCTCCCAAAAATGTTCAACCAAAGGACACTTCCACAAACAATGATATAGAGTTTATATCTCTATATAGAGAGAAAATTTTTTATATTTAAATATTTTGCTGTTAGTTATGTACATTAGAGTTTAATTATTCTTATGTTGTCAAATGCTTTAGTGTTTTCTGTGTTGTGATAGCAGTTTGTATTTGAGAAAATGATGCTGTGCTCATTCAATACATTAGTATTTACTTCATTGTGAAGTTTTCTCTTGTGTAGGTGGATGTTAGTATATTATGAATGTAAAAAAAAGTCAAAGTATTCAGTAAGCTGGTATATTTGTACATTAATTTATGATTTATTTTACAGTAAAATTTAATTTAAACCAAATTTTGCTACCATGTGTATATAATATATAATTTATATGAATATTCATAATAATAACAACAACATGAATGAAAATGTATTGATAAGTTGACATTTAATGATAGTGTAACTAAACCAGCTTTAAATTAAATTACTTAACATTAGAATGTTTGCTATTGATATTTTTGCCTGAGTAAAAAATAAATAAATAAATACGACAATCCATTTTTCAACCATGATTTACAAACACTCAATAAAATGTCATTCAGCTTAACAACAGTATAAATAAGATATACTGAATTACTCTATTTAATAATTTTTGCTGAGCTCAAAAATACTATTTGATTGCCATTTTATACTAAATAATGTTTTCTGCATATTTAGTATCACTTTTGTAAATATTATTTAATTAAGCAAACAGAATGTCTCGTCTTCTGACCCATATAATTAACATTTAAGCAAAAAAAAAAAAAAGAAAAGACAACAGTAAGAAAAGTCACCAAATACCATATTTCCTCTGGAATTTGTGTGTGTTTTGTGTACCTGCATCTGTGGTGCCGTTGGACATGGACGAGTTGATGGATTCGTTGGTGTCTGGCCGTTTCAGTGCTGTACTGTCTTCATTGTTTACAGCACTGCTTCTGCTAGGACTGCAGAGAAACAAAAAATCACTTGTCACTTTATTCCACAATAAACTAAGTGTTTTTTGTTCGCATGTGTGTCAGTGGTCTGCTTTAATTAGGTCAATTTCTTTTTATTTGCAGTAAATAGTGTGTGGGGGTGTTTGTTTATCACCAAGCATTATTGTTTTCACATTACTTAATGTCCTTGTGGGCAGTGCTAACATAATTTACTTTCTCAGCAGTACTGCAGTGAGGTTTAATTACAGTTACATGAACAATCTTTTTTTTTTTTTTTTTAAATAATGCAATCATCATAAGGATTTAAAAAATTGTGTTTGACAAAATAAGATTAATAATAATAGTATAAATAAAAGTCACAAAAATCTATTTTGTGGAAAATAGTGATCAGTATTAGAGAACAGCAATGTGTGTTCTTTTCAATTCACTTTAAGCTATTTCTATAGAGCTTTAATTTTTGGGTAACACTTTATTATGATGGTCCATTTGAGTATTAGTAGACTGTCTGCTTAATATGTTGAAACTGCTCCTTCAACAGACATTTAACTGACTATAAGAAACTTTGCAAGTACATGTCAACTTACACCAACCCTACCCCCCTTAACAATCTACCTATAATCTAATGAGAATTAGTTGGCATGTAGATGCAATGTAACTTAAATTCAACAAACATACCATCAAAATAAAGTGTGACCAATTACTGTTCCGAAGCAGCTTTACAAAAGGTGTATTACAGTCAAAATTAGAAAGTTAAGGTGTTGTGCATAGGGTAAATACACAGAATATATAGAGAAGTTATATATACAAATTTATACAACAGTCCTGTCTGGTTCTCGAATCTGGTTGGCTGATAGCCATGCGGTATTCTGCAATAACAGCACTCGTACAGCCTCTTCACCCTTTTGTATTACTCAGCCCACATAGAGATCAGCAGCAGATCAAAACAAACTCACTACAATTTGAAAAATATTGCAGCTTAGGCGAGAATTTAGTTGTTTAGATTGCATCTATGCTGTTTATTGATAAGGATAGTGCTTATTTTAAATATTTATAATTCCGGAGATACAGCGCATCGGCATCCATCAGCCAGTCATAGTGACCAGAGTAAAGACAATTGATGCTTCGCCACAATATGGCAATAGACACCGCGTGATAAGTCCTTACAGGAGAAAAACTAAGCATAATTTCTAACTACAGCTGATCAAATCATTAAAACATGTAAGTGACATTCTAAGTCTATCTCTCTGTTTTGTATGTTGCAGTGCTGTATTCTACCATAGTAATCTGAAAGTGTTTGCTTTGCTTTGGCTTTTTCGGGATTCATTTTTGTCATCTCCCGATTACAACAGAGAAATACTGGAAAATCTCTGTAGACTGATGACATTTCATGCCGTTCAGCCTTATAATCTTAAAATGTCAGCAAAATCACCTGTTTCGTCGTCACTTTAGACATTACGCTAGAGAATCATTCAAATACTAGCTCTAAAGTCACGTTTTCTGTTCTGACGTCAGCTGCAGATGTGAAGGAATGGTGAAAGAAAGTAGTTCCCCATACAAAAAAGATTTTTTAGACTCTCCATGTTTGATTTCCTTTTTAATACACACAATCATGCCGTCGAACGGTTGTATAAACGCAATATCACACTCACAGCAGCGCAATATGACTGTATATCGTCACTGGTGTGACACTAAGCCACTTGGCCTGCAGCCTCGTGCCAATGCACGCCTTCAACCAGCGCCGATATACAGCCATATCGCACTGCTACTCGTGTGATATTGCTCATATATAGACAGAATATATACATAGTTAACCTGCAGCACTGTATATATAGTGGCCTTTTCTAAAAGGTGATATCTATGTGTGTAATATATTTTTAATCAAGTGTATTGCTTAAGCTTGTGTTGTCCTTTGTTGGAAAAAGGAAGACAGAAACTAATATTTCTCAAGGTTATAGCGGTCAATAATGAGCAGGAAGTGTGCAGGCCCTTGTTTAAATGACTTTAGCACATCTGCAAACACAGGACATCTCTAGTCTCTCACAGGACATCACTAGTCTCTCACAGGACATCACTAGTCTGTTGATCTTGATTGGTCTTCTTCAGTTTCTTTCACAGTTTACTCACTGTAGTGGGTTTACCAAGGATTTCAACAGTTTACTGGAAATGCCCAGATTAGCTAATCATTAACCAGACAGATGCTCAGTTTTGATCTCCACAGTACAGAAGTCTGTGTTTGTTTGTTTGCGTAATTGTCCACCTTAGTTTCTATGTGTATGTGTGTGTTTAACTCACTCTATGCAGTGTTTTGGTGACGTGCTGCTCTGATAAAACTCATCTGCGTCGTAAAACTCGTCTTCGCTGCTGGAATAGGAGAAGTCTGGAACAGTGTGAGCCGGTACGTTCATGTGACTGGGTGAAGTCACGCTGCTGCTGGGACCTGAAGGACCGCTCCCTAAAACCACAGGAAGAAAATTATACCAATAAATGTGTTGAGGAACTATGACTAACCACACTCATTTTAACAACACCACAGATGAGGCTCAGTGTAGGTTGAGGTTTTATTCTTTTGTATATGTGGCTGACATCTAAGCTCAAAAAAGTAGCATGACGAATGAGTTAATCTACACAAATCTACATTGCCAACAAGAAATACATACAGTTGAAGTCAAAATTATTTGCCCCCCTGTGAATTTTTTTATTCTTTTTTAAATATTTCCAAAAGGATGTTTAACAGAGAAAGGATTTTTTCAAATATTTCCAATAATAATTTATTCTTCTGGAAAAGTCTAATTTGTTAGATTTCGGCTACAATAAAAGCGTTTTTTAATATTTTTTAAAAACATTTAAGGTCAATAGTATTAGCCCCCTTAAGCAATATTTTTTTTCGATTAGTTAAGCCTTTAAATGTCACTTTAAGCTGCATAGAAGTGTCTTAAAAAATATCTAGTCAAATATTATGTGCTGTCATCATGGCAAAGATAAAATAAATCAGTTATTAGAAATGATTAATTAAAACTATTATGTTCAGAAATGTGTTGAAAAAAATCCTCTTTCTGATAAACAGAAATTGGGGAAAAATATACACAGGGGATAATAATTCAGGAGGGCTAATAATTCTGACTTCAACTGTACATTACCTGACAAAAGTCTTGTCATTGGTCCCAGTTGTAAGAGCAACATATAATAACTTGATTTCTAGTTGATTATTTGGAAAAGTGGCAGAAGATAGATTTTTCCGATGAATCATCTGATTAACTTTATCCTAATCATCACAATTACTGCAGAAGACCTACTGTAACCCGCATGGACCCAAGATTCTCACAGAAATCAGTCAAGTTTGGTGAAGGAAAAATCATGGTTTGAGGTTACATTCAGTTTGGAGGCGTGCAAGAGATCTGCAGAGTGGATGGCAACATCAGCAGCCTGAGGTATCAAGACATTTGTGCTGCCCATTACTTTACAAACCACAGAAGAGGGCAAATTCTTCAACAGGATAGCGCTCCTTCTCATACTTCAGCCTCCACATCAAAGATTGTGAAAGCAAAGAAGGTCAAGGTGCTCTAGGATTGGCCAGCCTAGTCACCAGACATGAACATTATTGAGCATGTCTGGGGTAAGATGAAGGAGGAGGCATTGAAGATGAACCCAAAAAATCTTGAACTCTGGGAGTCCTGCAAGAACGCTTTCTTTGCCATTCCAGATGACTTTATTAATAAGTTATTTGAGGCATTGCAGAGATGTATGGATGCAGTCCTCCAAGCTCATGAGAGTCATACACAATATTAATTCTTTTTTCCACTGCTCCATGACTTTATATTCTAAACTGTACATTATTTCTGTTAAGTGACAATAATTTTGTGTAAGCATAGTCAGACCTTACCGTCCTAATTAAATAATTAAAAATCAAGAGATGATCATATTTTATTTTGGTAAAGTAAGCGTAATCTAGAGGCCTTTGCCTTTCATATAAGCCACTTCTGATACCAAATGATCAACTAAAAGTCAAGTTATTATTTGCTGTTCCTAAAACATGGATAGACAACAAGACTTTTGTCAAGTAGTGTACTACAATATAAAATATTTGACAGTGACTCCACGTTTGCCATTTGAGACAAACATGCACATTCAAATCAACTTCAAAGACTTTAAAAGAGTTCAAAAAGTAAAATATTTTCTGGTCCACCCTCACAGTCAATCACCCTAATGTAAATACAGTAAATGGCCAAAGCTTACATAACTCTCAGTGCATGCCTCATTTCATTTCATTTCATTTCATTTATGACACTCATCACAAATAATATGAGGTCACAGCTTGCATTTAAACATCATGTATTTTCTTGGCACTACTTAAAAAGTATGAAAAATAAATTTTTATTCTGTAAAATATAAAATGAAAATGTAATATTTATTAAATGTAACTTACAAACATAATAAAATAAAATCACATTATTACACATTTATTACATTATTTTTTTTCTATTTTATTTTATTATATTATACAAAAATTAAATCCTGTTTATCTTTAAAAACAGGAGATTAAATGTAACAGATGTCAATCTGAGGAAGGCTCATTGGGACATCTTTTTTGGTCATGCCCAAAACTTTTGCAGTGAAATTTTCAGCTTCTACTCTAAGGCTAATTCTTGCGACCTCGCCCTTGATCCAGCAATCGCTGTTTTTGGCTGGTCTGACTCACTTTGTGGGTTCAGTCAACAAATTTAAAAAGCTATGCAATATGGTGGTAGCAAAAAAAAAATATTTTTTTGATATGGAAAAAGGCATCAAAACCACTTTTTAAATCCTGGTTTGAGAATTCTCTAGCACTTTACATTTAAAGAGACTTACACACAATCTTTCCGATAGCATCGCTGGCTTCAAAGCTACCTGGAAACCCTTTTTTAATTATCTGTCAAATGTCAAGGATAACAGTTTAATGGTATGACCCTGTCATTGTTTGCAAAATCACCATATTGCCTGTGCCCACTGGCCTAGAAACATACGTGTAACATTGTTAACCTATGTATAAAACTGGAGGAACTGATGTAACAATGGTTTTAAAATCTTTTTTTTTACAATCTTTTTAAACAAATTTTTCTGTCTTTTGTCTTTTTTTGTTTTGTTTACCTTTTCTTTTTTCTCTTTGTAGTTGTTGCTTTTTGTATTGCTCTGTGTGTTGCTTTAAGGTCAAAATAATACGATATAAAAAACACACAAAAAAAACAGGAGATTCACCATTATATCACTTTTTTTGCAACCTTTGCTCTTGCCTTTCCACTTTTTCAGCAGCATTGATTCAGGAAGCAGTTTTCCCATCAATGCTTTTTTACACAAGGATCTTTAAAAGAAGTCTTTGTTTAGGCATTATTAGCCATAAACCAACCCGACCAGCTAGAAGGACAATTATAGCATTACAATTATTTAACTAAAGTAAAACAATATATGAACATTGAACATTTAATACAGACTTCAAACATCTTAAAAAATGAGTATTGCACAGTACACAATTCAGAAATGTAAATCCAAATCAGATTATTGCTAGCAACAGACCATGCATATCACCGTGCTGTTGTCAGCCTAACAAATTAAATGTTTGGTTGAACTGTTAAAATCAAGACTGTTCAGATGCTCCACAATACTTAATTAAATCATCTCCGCCTACAACGCCAGCACTTTCAGCATGAATATAAATGGAAGTCCTGATTCCCAGTCTGCACTTTGGAGCTCTTGACGGTGTTTTATGTGTAGTTTTCCTGCATTGCTGTCCAGAGTGCTAGCGATCAGTGTTTGTGCTTAGCTCAGCTCTTCCTGCACTGCCTCAGCACAAGCTGGACTCTCTGAGCTCCTGTATTCCAGCACTAATAATGACAGTCAGGGGAAAACACACAAACTGCAGAGAGAAGGGCTCTGCCTGCATCCACACTGCAGCGGATTACTACACAAACACTGCTGATACTTACACTAACGTGACATGGAGTTTGGTTTCAAAATATGTATTTATCAATGTTTAAAAGTGTTCAAACATGTCAATTGAACAGATTTTCAACATTATCACCAAACTTATTTATACATTTTACTAAAATGTCTTTCAATTTGTTTAAGATTAAATGGTTAAATAAGATACTTGTATACTAAATACACTAAATAGACTAAACTGAATAGACTAATAGACTAAAATCTATTTAAATCTACACATTATTGGTCAGAACTTTTGAAACAACAAGTCTGCTCTCCGCCGAGGCTTCATTTACCTGATCTAAAATAAAATATCAATGATAACACTGTGAAATATTATTTATATTTAGATATCTTTTGTATAAACCTATTATTCATTCATTCATTTTCCTTTCAGCTTAGTCCCTTTATTTATCAGGGGTCGCCACAGCGGAACGAACCGCCAAGTTATCCAGCATATGTTTTACACTGCGGATGCCCTTCCAGCCGCAACTCAGAAATGGGAAACACCCATACACTCTCGCATTCACACACATACACTACGGCCAACTTAGCCTATTCAATTCACCTACAGCATATGTCTTTGGACTGTGGGGGAAACCGGAGCACCAGGAGGAAACCCACGCCAACACGGGGAGAACATGCAAACTCCACACAGAAACACCAACTGGCCCAGCCGGGGCTCGAACCAGTGACCTTCCTGCTATGAGGCGGCAGTGCTAACCACTGAGCCACCGGGCCGATGTGTAAACGTACAGTTTTATAAAATGAAAATTATTTCTGATTCAAAGGGGAATTTTAAGCATTATTATAGTCTTGTGTCACAGGACAGTTCAGAAATTACTTTAATTCAAGAAACATGTCTAATTTCTTTTATCAGTGTTGTAAACAGTTTGTAAATTTTGCAAAAGGAAACTTAATATAGTACCACTAAAAAAAAAAGATTGAATGTTAAAATGTTAAACATTGATATTAATACGAACCATAATTATTGATCGAGTATGAATAGTAACAGATCATAATTGAGTGGTTAAACACTTGCATTCAGAACTAAAAGTTATTTAAATCTACACACTACTGCTCAAAACCTCGGTAACAACAAGTCTGCTCACCGAGGCTGCATTTATTTGATCTAAAATAAAATAAAAACAATAATACGGTGAAATACTGTTTATATTTAGAATAACTTTTGGTGTGAATGTATTAGAAAATTAAAAAGTGGAATTTTAAGCATTAGTATTACAGTATTTTGTGTCACACGATAGATCAGAAATTACTCTAATTCAAGAAACATTTATAATTTCTTTAATCAGTGTTGTAAACCGTTTGTAAATTTTGAAAATATAATATAGTACCATTGGAGAAAAAAAAAAAAGACTGAATTTAAAATTTTTTATAATTGATCAAATCTAAAAACATCGCTACTAATAAGAACCATAATTAATGACTGAGTATAAATAGTAACAGATCATAATAGAGTGGTTAAAGAACACTGAATTTGTTTGAAACACTTGCATACAGAACTAAAAGATATTTAAATCTACACACTACTGCTCAAAACCTCAGGAACAACAAATCTGCTCACCAAGGCTGCATTTATTTGATCTAAAATAAAATAAAAACAACAATACTGTGAAATACTGTTTATATTTAGAATAACTTTTGGTGTGAACGTATTATAAAATGAAAATTATTTCTGTGATTCAAAGTGAAAAAAGTAGTCTTTTGTGTCACACGATAGATCAAAAATTATTTTAACTTGACAATTGGGGGTTCAAGAAACATTTCTAATTTCTTTTATCAGTGTTGTCAATAGTTTGTAACTTAGCAAAAAAAAAAAAAAAGTAATATAGTACCATTGAAAAAAAAATGTTGGAATGTTAAACATTGACTACGTTTACATGACATCATTAATTGAATTATTTGCCTTAATCTGAGTAAGACAATAATATAATTAAAGTGTTTACATGAGTTGCTTTTTGAATGTTCCTTTCATGATCCCGTTTTATATGCTATAGCACATAATTCGATTAACATCTTGCGTCACAGCGCTATCCACATTTCCTCTGGAGTTTCAAGTAATTTTGGGTGTTTCATTTTTAATTTGTCGGCTTTAACCGCAGTTTGGAACTTTCACTTTCATTCGAGAACATTTCATCCAAGATATTGGATGTGCATATGAAGTAAGGACTGGTGGAAGAGTGTTGTTTTAATAGAATTTGATACCGCACGCTGTATGGGAAAAAAACCTCTGCATTTCGCGATGCAGGTGTCTGTGGTCCTTTACTGACTCGGTAGGTGCAGAGAATAGTGTCAAACAGTCGTGTGTGTATAGACTATCCTGTCGCAAAATGCAGCGAAAATCCCACATGATGGTAATAGTTTGATTAAGATGTTTACAAGTCTGCACTGTATTTCAATAATGCGACTAAAATCAGCATACTCCACAATTAATTCGATTTCTGTTTAGTTCGATTATGACCTTAATCGGATTAAATTAATCAAAAATTGCTGTTTACATGGTAGACTCTTAACCAGAGTATTGTCTTAATTGCATTAAAATCGGATTATTGGTGTCAATGTAAACGTACTCACTGATAATAATAAGAACCATAGTTAATGATCGAGTATGAACAGTAACAAATCATAAAAGAGCAGCAAATCATTTCAATCACATTAGAATGATTTCAAGTAAATCACGTGACACTAAAAAATGAATTAGAGAAATCTATTTAATTTTATAACATATTCCACAAAAAAACAGCTATCGTAACTCTAAATAATAACTGACAACATTTCGATTTATACACCCTTGTACTTCTTTCAACAACATTAATGTCTTCAGACTTATGACTGGTAGTGTATGCTTAAATTATATACATATTAGATAAAAAGTATGCTTTATTTTTAAGTTTGCACCTAGTTTTGTGTGTTTACTTTCTGTCTGTTGGTTTGTACCTGTGCTGTTGGGAGTGGGGGTCTGAAGGCTGCCCATCACCGTGACAACAGGGCCCACGGGTAAAGAAGAAGGCCTCTGCTCCGCTTTACACACCTGAGCTCCATCTACGGATGAACACACACCCTTCATATACCCTTGGCACGCAAAAATACACACAATTTGCAAGTCAAATGTAATATTAGAGGTTTCAAATTAATAGACAACATATGCCAAGAAACTAACAACAAACGCGCATTAAGCATTATTAAAGAATACAACGCAGAAAGAGACACAGACAGAGAGCTCACCTGTGGGTAGAGTGGTCTGCGTTGGCATGGCACTGGCACTGACTACAGCGGCGTTGAGAGGGGTAGGCTGGAATACCCCATCCACTGGGTTTATGGTGCTCTGCGGAGAAACACAGACACGATACAAACCACATCTCTCATAGGAAAACATGTTATAAATACCCCGTCTCACAGTAGCCTTCAGTCTCAATGCCCAACCCAACTATCAGAGAAATCCTCGAGGACTGAAATTAAGTTACTAGAACTGTTTCTTAAAGAGACAGTTCACCCTGAGTTTTGCTCTATATGACCTTTTCTTATGTGGAAAATAAAAGATGGACACTCTTTGAAAGTATAAAGATGAACTGAGTTTGGAACAGCATGAGGGCAAGTAAATGAAGTAAATTGGTCAAGTACCTATTTTTTAAGACTAAATAGGTATTCGTGTTTTGTTTTTTAAGCAGACTCTTTGAAATAAATCACGTATTTTTCATGATAAAATTAAAAATCAAACAATTTAAAGTTAAAGTAAATATAAAACCTTCATATATATATTTTAAACAGCCTTTTAAAAGTCTGAGGTCTCTATGTTTTTTAAAGAAAATATCAATTTAATTAAGGGTGGATAAATTTTCTCAAAAGTGACAGTAAAAAAAACTTTAGTATTGTAAAAATAAATAAGTAAATGTTGTTTTTTGGAACTTGATTTATCAGAAAATCCTTAAATTAAAATATCTATTAAGATGATATTCAAAATTACTATAAAAAATTATTAGGGAATAAAAACAGTATTTTGGATTGATTTCTAAAGGACCACATGACATTTAAAAACAAAGTAGTGATGATAAAAATGTAAAAATACATTTAATTTTACAATTGCAAAAGATTTTTCACAATATTAGTATTTAGGTTTTATTTTGTGATCAAGTAAATTCTGTCTTGGTGAGCAAAATATCTTAATAAACATGATTTATCAATGTGCATACTAAATAAATACAGTATGACTGTATATTTACCGGCCACTTTATTAGGTACACCTTACTAGTACCAGGTTGGACCCCTTTTTGCCTTCAGAACTGCCTTAATCCTTCGTGGCATGGATTCAACAAGGTACTGGAAATAGAGTTCCTCGGAGATTTTGGTCCATATTGACATGATAGCATCATGCAGTTGCTGCAGATTTGTCGGCTGCACATCCATGATGCGAATCTCCCTTTCCACCACATCCCAAAAGTGCTCTATTGGACTGAGTTCTGGTGACTGTGGAGGCCATTTTAGTACAGTAAACTCATTGTCATGTTCAAGAAACCGGTCTGAGATGATTCGCACTTTATGACATGGCGCGACATCCTGCTGGAAATAGCCATCAGAAGATGGGTACACTGTGATCATAAAGGGATGAACATGGCCAGCAACAATACTCAATGAGCAATGAGTTGCTGCCATGTGATTGGCTGATAAGAAATCTGAGTTAACAAGCAGTTGGACAGGTGTACCTAATAAAGTGGCCGGTGTGTGTATAATGCATATTTTAAAAGAAAATCTATTTAATTATTTCAGCAAATACCTTAAATAGAATTAGAAATGACTATTCTTTGATGATGAAACCAAAGTTAAGGAAAACTAACATGAATTAATCATTTCAAAATTTAATTTATATTCTACCCTATGATTTTCCTCCAAGTGTTGTTATCAAAAAAATATGTGAAATTATGGAAGTTACATGCATTACGAATGCCATTTCATCATGCTGTCTTTACCAATTTTATGGTGCATATTCTTTTCACACAGAGAGCCAAAAATAGCCATTGACACTTTGGTAATCAAGAGAAAGATCTGGAAGATATCAGTGAATCAGATTCACCGTTTCATAACACACTGTGTCCAAATGAGAAACCTCACAGCTGTGGCCCATGACCGTCACACTGAATCTTCTCAATATACAAAATCACTACGGGTCAATCTCTGCCTTACGGTAACCAAACACTGAGCATCTGTCGGTGGGCACAGACTCAGACACAAAGCTATTAAGCTCCACGTCCATGACGACAAGAGTAGCACATAATCCTGCGTATTAAACACTAAATAGGCAAGGCAGAGAGATAAATAATCTTTACCCAGCATGCATGCACAGTGAAACATTGACATCACAGGACAAAGCGGTGAGGTAACTCTACCTGAAAACACACAAGGGATATGAAAACACATGCAGTGGAGAAAGTGGAATGAGATTTGGAGGGGCTTTTCTGCACAGAAATTAAAGGATTTAAAAAACACAATTATTAATGGCTTGTCTGAATAATCCATGTACCACAACAGAGCCTGCCGCTCTTAATGAAAAGCCAATTGAAGCAATTAGAGCTCTGTAGTAAATACCTAAACATGACAACGAGATTAAATCAAGAGCCAGAGACACTTAGCGTTCTTCGTCTGCTACTTTACCTTACGAGGTTCCACAGGGCTCCATGCTGGGGCCTTTACTATTTTCCCTTTACACGATTATAATGGGTTCTATATTTTATGAATATGTATTTCATATTTTAATGCCAATGGTATGCAATTGTTTCTTTCCTGTTGAAGGAGGGAATAAGGCAGCTGAAAATTCTCGTTTGGATTGCCTTAAGGATGAGAAATGTTACATTCATTTTTGTTAAAGGTTTTATTAATTAACTGCAAATAGATAAAGAACTCTGATAAAGAGGCTATGGCATCCGGCATCAAAGTTATGTCACTAACCTAGGTTGTATCTATAACCTCATATTTGATCATCAAATAAACACAGTGGTAACGAGATGTATACAGTATTTTGGGTAGTTTTAAGAAAATTTCAGTTAATTTCATCAAGGTATGATCTTTAAAAATAAGCTATAAAAGCTTGTCAATTTTCATGCCTTGATTACTGTAATACTTAATATGCAGTTGTCTCTGTCAGTGTTTCAAAATAGTGCGGCCAGATGGTTAAAGAGCCCCTATTATGGGTTTTTGAATATCTCTACTCTAAGTGAATGAAAACATCCAGCTGAGGGTCAAATCTGAAAGTGCACCTTGTTTAAAAATGTCGATTCGACTCAGAGTCGTTTAAAATGATTTGTCGTTTTGCCAGTTCGTATCAACGTCAACACGAAACAATACCAAATATGAACTGACGGTAAAACGTGAACACGCCTTTCTCCTCAGACACTAGCAGAGTCCGAGGAATCATGGGATTGATCATGACGTGAAGCTTACTATCACTGAGAGATGGCCAGACATGTGGCTGTTGGGAATAAATGGTTCATTTTCCCAACAACAGCACAGTATAGCAAACCATGTGCTGTGTTTGTTCCTGTCATTTTTCTGATGATTGATACAATAACCTACCCTGCAACACGGGATTCGCCGGCCGTTTGTTATTAAAGGAAGGATCAGCAAAGATTGTTAACGTATGGGACTTTGTCAGTAACTGTTACACAGTTTGTTTGGACCAGTTTCTTCCTCCAGATCCTGTAAGTGTTTCTCCTTTCTAAACAATGTGAAGTGTGATTAAAATGGTTGCCTCGTTTTCTGTAGTTTGCAAAAAATGTATTTAATACTGTGTTATAACTTGTAATCGCTCCGCGTGGCTTGTAATCACTTATGTTATAGATCAGTGTTTGTACTGTATCTCTTAGGTTAAATCTGTATGGGCTATTTCAGATATCGCGTCCAGTTGAAAACAAGACGCGTGCTTCATCCTTTACCGATTTAAATGCTGTTTGTTGCTATGCCCACCATCAGATGTTCCTCACACGCGTGGGGTGTTCAATTTTCAAAATAATTCAACTTTTGCCACTGTGTGGATAAATACTGAATGCGTGTCAATGTTATTAATTGGCGTTGTGTTTAAGAATAGAGCAATATGTTGGTGTTGCTTTATGCATTCTTGTATTGGGCTAACGCATATGTGCTCTACTATGACTACTTCTTAACCGTGCTGGGCGTTTCTCTCCGTCTCACACTGAATGCAGTCGACCAATCACAACAGACTGGGTCATTGGACCAATCAGTGCAAGTTAGCCTCACGCAAAGGTGGGGTTTGGAAACAAATGAATCGCTGAACAAATCATATGGGAGTCGTAGGGATAATTAGGTAAAAATAAATGCATATTATAAGACAACGAAGGTGTTTTTTGACCTTGCATGCATATCGGCCTGTTGTTGGAGAACCCCCAAAACCAAAATATGACCCTTTCATAATGGATAATAGGAGCTCTTTAACAAACACTAAAAGAAGGACAATACAGCTCTAAATTTGGCTTTCATTTCCTTTTCCTGGTTACCATTTAATCACATCTTAAGTGTAGAGGTGATTGCGGATTTTCAGATGTATAATCAAATCTTGTACACACAAGTGTATGTAGATATGCATCTATATTTTCTTCTTATTGTTATGTTTAGATTTTCCTTGTTGAATCAAATTCAACCAAAATCATCAAAACAGCGAGGGGGGGTTACATGCATTTGATTATGTCACTCCAGCACTAGCCCTGGCAGTTATTGACCTGATGAGAGCCTCTGGGTAGGTCGTAATAGATCCGAATCCATTTGTCCTACATGGTTCAATAACATGTATGGCAACGGAAAATCAATGATCATACTGTGAGCAAGTATACTGTCTTATGTTTGAGGGTTTGGAAACGTCACACAGTCGGTAAGACTGACGTTTAAATTTAAGATCATAGAAAAGGACAGTGCCCTGAATCACCCGACAGAAAGAGTGAGAAAGAATGAGCTGAGAGAAAAAGAGAGAGAGAGATGAGCCCTCCGATCAAGGTCATGCACATCTCAGTTCAGTTTTATTGAAGTGAAAATATGATTTCAGTGAAAGAGAAAAAAAAGTGTCACTGTTTGATTTAGACTAATTGCTGAGGAATGTCAAAACTTACTATCAGTCCGTTTGCGTGTTGCTGTTCGTTACTTTGATCCTTCAAATTTTAAAAAGAAAACACAAATTGAGAAATAGGGCAACCCTACAGCTTGGAGAAAGCCACAAATGATAGTCTCCGCAAATCAGTAACACTGGTCACTTTTTATTAACCTCCTGAACCTCTAGGACTATGTTCACACAGTAGGGTTTGGGATTGTCAACTATATTTACTAACACATGCCTTCATAGTACAGCTTAGAGGAGTGAGTCAAATACTAAATGAATAACCAAAGGCA
This sequence comes from Danio kyathit, assembly GCA_903798195.1. Classification (NCBI taxonomy): domain Eukaryota; kingdom Metazoa; phylum Chordata; class Actinopteri; order Cypriniformes; family Danionidae; genus Danio; species Danio kyathit. The sequence continues at coordinate 23,784,467 of LR812526.1, forward strand.
AATACTAAAAAAAAATGAAAGATGGCACCATCTGACAAAATTGAGACCATCTGATTCCAATCGAGGTGCGAGTTCCTCTGTCAAATGTGCTGGTTAATGTGAAAACATTATATTTAGCACAGTAAAAAAACAACTAACATTCATTTCATTTTCTCCTGCTGTGTGAACGTGACCTTAGTGTAGGAAAAATCACCTCTCCAAACCATTAATATGGAACCTGCTGGAATGTTCATAAACATTAACTGGGTTATGGAAAATTACAGGCTGGGTTGCACAAGACACAATATGAACACATGTGGGCAGACAAAACACAGGAGCATACACATTATGAGTCTAAATTACAAATGTTTTACCTTGGCAATCTGTAGTAGTACGATACAGTGTTTGATGGACTCTACCATATTCTAAAAAAAAAGCAAAACAAGAAATGAAAATGCATTTCAATAACAAAACCAGATCCAAAATGCATTAAGAGGGTGAAGGTGCAGACGTTCTTACACAAGTTGTGTCCTTCAGGTTCTCGATTTTCTGTCAACGGGACAAACAAAAAGAAGAAAATGGACAGTTTCAGTTAGAATTGTGAAATTCCTTTGACTTACAAACAAAGATGCACCTTTACCAACCCTTAAAAAAAAAGCAGAAACGAAAGCCTGACAGTCTCATGAGTTTAATCCCCATAAATAGGCTTAAAATGTGACTCTCAGTAAATGCCTTGCTTCAAATGTAGTATCTAACACATCCTGAGTGCTGCTTGTGAACTATTTATAATATAAATATACAAACTACAATACAGTTTAAGTCAAAATGATTAGCCCTCCTGTGAATTTTTTATATTTCCCAAGTTATGTTTAAAAGAGCTAGAATTTTTTCATAGTATTTCCTATAATATTTTATCTTCTGGAGAAAGTCTTATTTGCTTTATTCCGGCTAGAATGAAAGCAGTTTTAAAAAATGTTTAAATACAATTTTAAGGTCAATATTATTAGCCCTCTTAAGCAATATTTATTTTTTGGATTGTCTACAAAACAAACCACTGTTATACAATGATTTGCCTAATTATCCTAACTCACCTAATTAACCTAATTAAGCCTTTAAATTGCACTTTAAGCTGAATACTATAATACCAATCTGAATCTTGAAAATATCCAGTAAAATATTATGTACTGTCATCAAAGCAAAGATGGAAAAAACAGGTATTAGAAATTAGTTACTCAAACTATTTAAAAATGTCTTAATCTTTCCATTAAACAAAAATATACAGTACGACTGCATGATATTGGAAAAATCTGACATTGCAATATTTCGTTTTGCTGCAATTTATATATTGCGATATAAAAGCAATTTCACCAGATGGCTTGAATAGCTCTATTTGTAAAAAATCATTAATTTAGATTGGTTGGGTTGATTTTGTAAGGGTGTGATCATGTATAAAAATAAAATTGCAAGAATAATTAAAATAGGGCAAATAAAAAAGTTAAATAAACAGTTCTTTATGGTTTTCCGGAGAGTCAAACAGTATTCAAATACGGAAAGTAAGTAATGTCAAATAACACTGTATAGTCTTCACTGTATTAATAAATCAGTGAATATTTCTTCATTAAATTTACAAATGTTTTACGTTATCGTGCCCGAATGCTTCACACTTACTTGAAATGCTTTTGAAAACACATGCAAATGATAAAGTTTCACTCTGTTATGGTTATCCGTTGCATTGACTCCACAAATCTTACGTATACTCAATCGTTGATCGACTATAATCCTAACTTAACATTGCATATCTGCCGATGTGACTATATTGCGGACACACACATTGCAATATCGATGCCAAAACGATATATTGTGCAGCCCTCATATACAGGGGGCTAATAATTCAGGAGGGCTAATAATTCTGACTTAAACTGTATATCAGATTTACATTTTATAACAGGAAAACTTTATTTGCAAATTTTCTTAAGGGCCTGATTAGAAATTACTGCAGATGACATAATAATTTATATACAATTACTTGTAAAAATATATAAATGAAACCATTAAGGGTCCAGCATTGTGCCCATCGTCCATTGAGCCATTAGTTACAGGAATCCAGAAATGCTACGGGGTTGGTGTCTTTTAAATGACATATATACAAAACAGACAGCTTAAACATTTACCTTTCTTTGCATATGGAGAGTACAAACACAGCATCTACTGGTTTGAAAATGACTATGGTTTATCTAAAACAAAACATCACGATGATGCTCTACATCAGTGTTTCTCAACCACGCTCCTGGAGGACCACCAGCTCTGCATATTTCAATGTCTCCTTAACAAACACATCTGATTAAGATCATCAGCTTACTAGCAAAGACTGAAAGACCTGTAATGGTTGTGACAGACCAAGGTCAAAGAAGACATGCAAAACATGCAATGTTGGTGGTCCTCCAGGAACATGGTTGAGAAATGTTGATCGGGTATGATTTTGATCGTTGGTTCTTTAAGACAGGACATTCTAGCCCCGATACTAGATGTTCCAGTATCTCTCATTTGTATAATACAGAAGGAAGGAAAGCTGACACAAAAATGAACCTCGGATAACAGAAAAACGATCATGTCTTACTCTGCGCGACTCATCTTCCTTGCAGTCTTTTATCTTTTCATCGAAGAGCTACAAGGTGCCAAAAAAAAAAACAGGAATTAGACAAAAATACACACAATGATGCATAAATTCCCAAAGATGATGATACAGGAACTCAAAAAGAAGACCTTTATGAGTCACAAGATAGCCTTACTTTTAATTGGTCGATCAAAATCTGCAAATACGCATCTGCTTCGGCTAGCTTCTTGTCGAAGTCCTGTACGCTGGGAACAAACCCTGTTTCTGCCTCCTGCAAGTGAAACCGAGAGGGATCAGTTTCAGTCCCTCTCCAGCATATAAAAGCTTCCATGGTGTCCTAAGCTCGGTCACGTTCTGCTTTCGAGAGGAACTGAGCCGAACTGCAGTCTTGTTCACATTTCTCTCTCTAACAGCTTTAACTGAATTACACAATTACAGCCATAAACAGCGATCAGACCCCGGGACTGATGCTGAACTGAACTGCGAAAGAAATGGTTCAGGCTGAGATTTGTCGTTGTTAGTTACTGATGTAATAAATGTCGAAAATAAACCATCTGCAGAGGTTGTACAGCACATGGCAAACACTGCATTAAGAATGTTAAATGTTTCTGGGACATGAGGACAGCTAATTGTCATTTTGTAAATTTCAAGATAACTGATTCGAAATAAAATAAACTACAATTAATAATGCTAAAAAATTTAATAAAACGAAATAAAATAAGCCACGGCCATATCAACCTGCAGCCCAAGACCGGTTATTCATTGAAGCTAAGCAGGGCTGTGCCTGGTAAGTACCTGGATGGGAGGCCACATGGAAAAACTAGGTTGCTGTTGGAAGTTTTTTTAGTGAGGCCAGCAGGGGGCGCTCAACAGTCTGTGTGAGTCCTAATGCCCCAGAATAGTGAAGGGGACACTATACTGTCAGTGAGCGCCGTCTTTCGGATGAGATGTTAAACCGAGGTCCTGACTCTCCGCAGTCATTAAAAATCCCATGGCACTTCTCGTAAAGAGCAGGGGTGTAACCCCGGTGTCCTGGCCAAATTTCCTCCATTGGCTATTATGGATCATGGCCTCCCAATCATTCCCATCCACCAAGTTGGCTCTATCACTGTCTCTCCACTTCTCCTACAGCTGGTGTGTGGTGAGCGCACTGGCGCCGTTGTCCTGTGGCTGCAGGTGCATCATCCAAGTGGATGATGCACACTGGTGGTGGAGTGGAGAGACCCCCCCTCATGATTGTAAAGTGCTTTGGATGGTCATACGTGATAAATGCGCTATATAAATACACATTACATTACATGATGGTTTGCTCACTTTATTTTCCTTACATAAACTTTTAAGACCTTTTCCACCTTGTTTTTATGTAATCACACTTTTCCTAAAGCCATAATGCACAAGAACGGCTGATATATATATATCTTGTAAATAAAACAATTTCTGGCACTTTTCAATGTTACTGATACAAGCAATTAAAAATAAAAAAAATAAAAAAATTATATTAATATTTCACTTTATTTCCCTTACATAAACTGTTAACCACTTTTTACACCACATGCTTTACTCAAATCGCACCCTTCCTGACACACAAAGTCTAAGAACTGCACAAGTGAATTCACACCAAAACCTTAAAACAGCTTCTTTCAAGAAGTTCAAATATTATTACTGTAACAAGGAAGAAGTCTTTAAAAAAGCAGCAAACCACATTTTTTTATATGCAGCATAACCACAAATTTAACCTTAATCTATTTAACTCTTTCAGCTGAACTATAAAAATAAAGCCTAAAGCTAATAGCATGTTAGCCCTGGTGGCTTTGAGGAGTTCAGTTTAGATAGCACAGGCAATAATTGCAGTAGCCTATATAACAGAGGTACTTCCTGGTCTGGGGGTCACTGCCGTTATCTTTGGGTTTTTCCGACCGCTGTAAAAGACCCCAGGTTGGAGATTGGTAGAACTGAACTGCATTGGAAAATGAAGAAAAGCCATGGGCGGCGAGCTGTCCGTCAATACGGTAAACATTATAAAAATAGGTCAAAGTCTGCATGCAGAAGCAGAGCAAATCCGCTCAAGGATCAAAGGTTAAGTGGAATATCAGTATGAAAGCATGTGATTCGCTGAGTTGACTGCAAGCACACGTATGTGGAAGCACAATAAAAGCTTTTAATGAGAGTTTTGCAGCTTTTAAAATGAACTAAAGATCAAGTTCCACACCGGAGGTAGGCATGAACAGATTATACTACTCAACAGTTCATTTGTACATTTACGAACAATAGATGTGCTTTTAGAAAAGCACCAAGTCCTGGAAAATGAACACCCTGAGTAATAAAGCTGGAAAGACAGCCTGAAACATTTGTGGCATTAACTGTAAAAATTTGCAAATGTATTTTACATTCTCAGCAAGGGGCACTAAAGCAAGAGAATGTATCAACTACAGTCATGCCAAAACAACAGTCTATTGAATAAAATCTGTTGCTTATCTTCATTGGATACATAAGAATTCTCAGGCGTTATTTGCTTTTTTACTGCCAATGTGTGAACAGCTTGCATATAAAATCTAAAAAAAACAAGACCTTGCTAGATCTTTATCATAACAGCATCATTTTAATGATCTCATTTGTTGATCAAATGGTTTCTTAAACGGAATACAAATGTGTGAAAACAGCAGTTATTTTGTTATTGATGGAAAAAGGCATGCAGCTCATTTTTATACAATTATGCAAAAGTAATTTTCCAACATTTTTTCTATTTTTACTTTTAAGCAAAGAATGAATTATGAATTACTGAGAATTAATGGGTATTTTTTGGGGGGGGGGGGGGGGGGGGGGGGGGGGGGGCTGAATTATTTTCATACTGAATGAAATGAATGAAAATTCACACAAACATGCACACAAAAAGATTACAATCAAGAAATGCATGGCAGTTCGTAACAGAACAATATGACACATATAATTAAATAAAGGGCACCTATTTTACCCCTTTTACAAGATGTCAGACAAGCCTTTGGTGTCTCCAGAATGTATCTGTAAGGTTTGAGCTCAAAATATTCATCAGATTATTTATTATGGCCTCCAGTATTTGCCCAATTGGGTGTTTTTAGTATACTGTAGCTGTTTTGCCTGTGGCTTTAAATGTTTAATTAGCTGCTTTTTCCCACCCACCGTTCTCACGTGCGTGTCTGCTTCTCATTATGAGTTACGTCAGATAAACAGCAGTCAGTGATAGAGACAGACACAGATGAAGCTGAAATACAGCTCATTAGTCCAAAATATGTAAGTTTATTTTATGTATTTGTGTTGTAGTTTATTCAAGCCTTTCTGATATGATGAGTCTCACACAAATGTTGTTTGCAGCACACACACATCTTAGCGTTTACTGACACCATGCGGCCGTGGTGATCATATCGGTAAAGAATTACATAGTGATTTTACTGTATTTATTACAGACATGCTAAACTTACAAAACAAAATAATAAAAAAAAGCAGAGTTGTAGCAAATATTTTAATCCCAGTTTATTTGCAAAAAAATTTGTTCTGTGGACATGTGTATACATGTTATTATAGAAACATGGCACCTGTCAATCAATTCGGTGGGAGGGGAAAACCGCACTCCTATGTCACGTTGCGGAGGGTAACAAAATCATTGGGATTTGGGTCCTATTTTAATGTCAGGAATTAAAAATCACTCTAATCACTCTAATATGACAGTGGACACACTATACTATACTATTACAAAAGTTGATTTTCACCATAGGTGCCCTTTAATGTTAGTTAATTTAACTACTAATATAAACAAAAAAAAAAAAAAAAAAAAAAAACAATGCTTATAAAGCATTTATTAACTGTAGTCCAACATTTTCTAATACACTATTAAAATACAAGGCTGTGCTTGTTAACATTGGTTAATCCACTTTGAGGATACATGAACTACAGTATTTTCATTTATTAATGTTAACAAATATTAATAAATACTGTAATAAATGTATTGTTCGTTTATTCATGCTAGTAAGCACACTAACTAAAATTAAGATAAAACGTTTTTCTTTTGGGTCTACATACCAAATAAACAATATTCATAAATAAATATGAATGCATGTTCAAATTAGAGAGTTCAGACAGCTTGGAGGCTATTTTCTGAGTGTAAATGAGAAAAAGTCACACAAACTGAAAAAGCTCACAGGCTGACCTGCATTTCCAACAACTCTATAAAGCACATTTTTAATCTACAGCCTATTCTAATTTCAGGCGCAGACAAATTTAAGAGTTATTGTGAGTTTACATACTTTATAGTTTTATACATTTTAACGGGTTTATGTGTACTTTAAAAACAGTTTCATTAAATGCATATTCCCTGGAACCTAAACCGCAATTCCCTACCAGTTAAGTGTGGGAACATATGCTTAGTCACATCCTACAGGCACCATAAACATCTCACCTCCCAGCATGCCTGAGATCTGCTGTTCTGGCATGAACATATTACACAAATACCTCATAACTACCATTTGCGGCACTAAAGAGCATGTTGCATAATTATTTTAGCCTGTGCCTGGCAGAGAAAAACAGCTATGAGCTACGTGTTAGCTGACACACACCTGAACAGACAGACGGGAAGCTCATCCCATTGACTCACTCATTCAGTCTGACTCACAGCAGTAAATCTCAACATCTAACACAACTGCAGAGACTAGCGTTTCAGAATGAACCAACTCGAGGTGTGTTGACTATTTTTGTGCATTTTAGGAGCTTAACAACAAGTCTGACCTAAAGTCACGTGGTCCGTTATGCCAACACAGTCTCTACACGCATGATATGACTGAGATTATAAATCACAAGTCAGTAAAAAAGTAACTACGTATTCAAGTGTGACCTCTATTTGCACAAACAAATGTTTCTCTTCTTTTCATAAACACACACACACACAAACCTACCTGTGCGCGCTCATACACAACGTGACCCGTTTAACGCATCAGTGAGCTCCAACAAAACAAAAATACTCACTCTGTGCTTGCCTCTGCGGGACATGCCTTCACAAATCTGACCCAAACTCCCAGAAACACTTTCAGTATCAATACACACACAGCCTTTTCCTGTAAGTTCCCCCTCTAAAGGAGGGGCGAAAGAGGTGAACAAGCACCTATCAGCTTGTGCATGAACCACTCTTGACCAGGAAGACTAGACTTCCTCTTAAGAAGAAAAAAAAAGCAGAAGAAAAAGTGGCATAAGCTTTTCAGACTGTAGAAAACATAATGCTGTGCTGTGATTGGATCTGACAGCTGCTGCACTGGAGGGACAGGCTGAATAAGCAATGCTGTGATTGGCTGGTGGAAATCATGTGACCGGATAGCTGCACACAAACTGCGTGTAGGTGCACGCAGCTGCCAGTCAGCAGGTTTAACAGAAAAACGCAAAGCTAAGAGAGACAGAAAATGGAGAAATCTTTTAGAGGAAGAGATGAGCCGAATTAGTTTTGGTTTTCTTCTTAAAAAGTGAATCTTTCACTAATTAAACACATTATGCTTTCCTAACGGGAGGTAAAGGGGGAGAAAATAACATTCATTGTGCAGACTATGCAGTCACAGTTTATATAAAAATAAAGGTAAGTCTATAAAGTTTAAGTCTCAATGAAACAGTTTGACAAACAGTTTTCTATTCTCGGTTAATGTAATGAAAAAGATTGTACTCATAATAAAATAAAATATAAAATACTTGGAGAAAACACATTGAATTAACACTGACAAAAAAAAAAGGACATAAATTAAATTCCAGCCACAAACAGTCATACATATATTTTTAATAATTTTGCTTAACTTCGTTATTTTTAAACTTTATTATTATTATTATTATTATTAGAGTTTGCATGTTCTCCCCGTGTTCACATGAGTTTCCTCCGGGTGCTCCGGTTTCCCCCAACAGTTCAAAAACATGCACTACAGTATAGGTGAATTGGGTAAACAAAATTGGCCGTAGTGTATGAGTGCGTGTGTGAATGTGAGAGTGTATGGGTGTTTCCCAGTACTGAGTTACTGCATAATAGGTATGCTGGAATAGTTGGCAGTTAATTCCATTGTGGCAACCTCTGATAAATCAGAGACTAAGCCGAAGGAAAGTTAACGAAAATTATTTTTATTAATAGTATTATCTAAAAATGTAATAATAAAAACAACTTTTTGCTGTATAAATAAAAGAATATTTTCTAAATTCCACCTTTAAAAGTGCAGTATGCAAGTTTGACACCCAGTGGTTGAACAGGGTATTGCATTCCTGAATCAAAACAAACGCAAGCGCAGGTTGCCAGATTGAGGACGAACAGGACCGAGCCGGACTATGGAGCCTAAAGGCTGATTTAAGGCTCATTTAAATCGTGTTTTATATAAAAGTAACGGCACATGATAGAAGGAATATTCTCCATATTAAAATGAGTTTTTGTTCTAACCAACACTTTGAATCGATATATTAGAAACAGCAAGGTTTCCGCTACATTCATTCATCCGTGGCGGGCCGCCACGCCAAAATTCATCCCGCCACGGCTACATTACAACTTCTCATTAAACATTTAGTCGTGTTTTGTATAGCGGATTATAATCGCCCCAAAACATATTAGAGGTAAACAGCGCAAACTTTTCTGCAACCGTAGTAGTGCTGTGCGCTATTTGTTCAACCCTTTAAGGTGACATGCTGACTGACTCTCTGACAGACTGACTGACAGGTGCGTGAGTCTAGCAAACACCGCGTAGCTTTCAGTTTAAGATGAACACAGTTTCCATAAGTATATTTTATTGATAAATGTCAATGGCTCTGCATACAATGACTTTATCTTGCTGGAGTTTCACTTTACTTCAGGACGCGTTAATGTCGGAAAACGCACAAAAACACACTAAATCGCGCTTCAGCAGCGCTTACTGGAGAGCGCACGAGAAGATCTGCACTTGAACGTGTAAATTTGAGTGCGTGCAAGAAGTTCTGTGCACGAAGAGGAAATCGGCGTGCAAGCAAAGAGATTCGCATGCTCGTATTACATGAATGCTATCTCGCCTTGCAATAATGCGTGTAATATTTGTCTTTGAAATAGTTGGCAGATCTGTGTAAAAAAAAAAAAAGTCCTGCCGCCACTGCTGGAAAAAATCCTAGAGGAAACACTGAAACAGTGTTTATTTCTTGCAGCTGAACAAAAGGATAAACTGACAATGATCACCTCAGGTACATCTCATGTGCTTTATTCAGTGTTAAATGTTAACAATGCGAGTTTGGATGCCATTTTATGTGACGTTTATTGCCATACTACTAAAAGCAGCAGCAGATAGTTCCCCTCAGATCTTGAAAATAAAATAAACCGTTTATAAACAGAGCTGTGACTCAAAACCAACACATATCAGCGATTCAGCTTCTACATTTAATAATGTTGAAGAGGTTTATGTATTAATTAGTTTATAAACCTTACCATTTCATGAGTGAGTGCATATTCTGTGCTTCTGAATAACTGTATTTAAAATTTTGTTGCGTTTCGTCAAACTGCATATCACTGCAAATCTCATAACGTAACGTATTGTTTTGACACGAGTTACAATGTAACCTGCTCACCTAATGTTTACGTTTGTAATATTTATATTATTTGCTAATTAATAACCTCATGTGGAACTCTGAATCTGCGCCTCATTTCGGAGTCTGCTTCTGTCCACCGGAGGTCGCATTTTGGTCACGGACGCTTACTTTGAGAGCCTTTCTGAATAAATGAATGAATTACACGGTAAACATATTATGATATTGTTATGCTTTAGTGGAGTCAAAAACTTACAGACAGCACCTTAAATTCAACAATACTTGTCTCGTTGCAAATACTTGTGAAATTGACAAGCTATTTCTGAATCAGAATGGTTTTATTTAGATGTAACACCAGTTTCATTTCAGTGTACATCATATAGCACTCAGATGCTCTCAAAAGTAACAGGTTCAGCCACCAAAATCATATTTCACAAGGTATCTAAACATATTTTACAGATTTTTTGTAACCTATCTGGCTAAGATATGTGAAATGTGATACAAATGGCCAAGATTACCTGTTGAAGGGTGTGACGGAGAATTGTCCCCTCTAAGGCATGAATCCACTTTTCCCGCTCGTCTGCGTCACGGGCTGCGGGGCAGACATCCAAAAACACATCCATTAGTAATAAGCAGGCGCACCACAAACACACACGGCACATGAAATGGAGAGTGGAGAATGACCCTGCTGAAGAACTGTAAAGGTGTCAGCGGTAACTACAGCTCTGTTGACAGATCCGGTTTTCCTTAATGAAAACAGGCAGAGTTTCAGACAAGACCAGGTTGTGGCAAGTTAAACAGGAACGCACACAAACGAAAGCCTCTACCCTTGAGTAAACACCAATGGTAAATAATGCTTGTGACAAAGTTACTTACTGAAAAGAAAGATATTTTATAAAAACTCAAGAGCTGACTAAGAATGTAGGTTGTGTGTTTTATTATAAGAACTAGAAATCAAGTATAGAGCATAAAACAACAAAGAGTGAAAAACTGTGAAGTCACCAAATTACTTAAATAGTCCCATTATGCTTTTTACAATTTCCACAACAATTAGTTTGTGTAATGTTGGTATTCAAAAGTAAAAAAACCGTCACCAAAACTACAAATCATAATCCAAAGATTCAGCAAGCACTGCTCCTGAACTTTATTAAACATGTGCTATAGTTGTACTGAGCTTTCTTTTGAGGCCGTGCATGTCACAATACACTACATGATGAAAGTCTTGTCGCCTATCCATGTTTTAGGAACAGCAAATAATAACTTGACTTCTAGCTGATCATTTGGTATCAGAGGTAGCTTATATGAAAGGCGAAGGCCTCTAGATTATGCCTATTTTACCAATATAAAATATGATCACGCCTTGATTTTTAATTATTTAATTAGGACGGTAAGGTCTGACTTTGCTTCAAAAAAGTATTGTCACTTAACAGAAATAATGTACAGTATAAAATATAAAGTCATGGTACAGTGAAAAAAGAATTAATATTGTGTATGACTCCCATGTGCTTGGAGGACTGCATCCATACATTTTTGCAATGACTCAGAAAACTTATTTATAAAGTCATCTGGAATGGCAAAGAAAGCGTTCTTGCAGGACTCCCAGAGTTCTTTAAGAGTTCGTTTTAATGCCTCCTCCATCTTACCCCAGACATGCTCAACAATGTTCATGTCTGGTGACTTGGCTGGCCAGTCCTGGAGCTCCTTGACCTCCTTTGCTTTCATGAACTTTGATGTGGAGGCTGAAGTATAAGATGGAGCGCTATCCTGCTGAAGAATTTGCCCTCTCCTGTGGTTCTTAATGTAATGGGCAGCACAAATGTCTTGATACCTCAGGTTGTTGATGTTTCCAACCACTCTGCACGCATACTGAACGTAAACTCAAACCAGGATTTTTCCTTCACCAAACTTCACTGATTTCTGTGAGAATCTTGGGTCCATGCGGGTTCCAATAGGTCTTCTGCAGTATTTGTGATGATTGTGATGCAGTTTAACAGCACCCTCGTATCTCCTCTCATATCCTTCAAATATTTTTGTTTAATAATATTTTTTCTTTTTGATTTAGCATTTTTGAGAGAATGTGGTTAAAAAAGTAATATTCATGCAGTAAATAATATACTTTTTTCTCACTATTAAAAATGATAAATTAGTGATAATAAAACTAGTAATAAAACTAGTGCAGTATTTCTAATTAGAATAGAGACTCTCCCATACAAATAAAATTAAGGAGGCAGATTAGCACCATCTAATTGAGAAAAGAAAGAAAACCCTGTATAATATCATGGTGTTACCACTGGATGATTGTATAGTGATTAGTGAAAGGCAGATTGTATCTGCCTTTGTAGTGGCGATCCTTCTCTGTTGACGTCAGACAGCTTCAGCCACAATATTCTTAACCACATCTTACTGACAGTCTGTTAAGGGAATGATGTGCAAAAAGAAAGCACCGCCACCACTCAATATTCTGTTTCAGTTGGAAGTACATCAGCATACTGAAATAAAAGTCTCTACAACTTCCAGTTCATGCAGACTTTGTTTATAGTTGCCAGAGTAACTGAGCCATGAGCTATAAGGCTCCACCCTTTTCATGAAAGACAATTTGCATTTTAAAGAGATACATATAAAAACATCACGAGTCCTTGACATCTTGTAAAAAATATAATAAAATAACTAAAGTATAACATACTTGATAAAAAATAATTCTTCATTTGCTCAAAACAACATTTAAATCCTTCCACTATTTCCTCATTTATGCTTAAGCAAAAGGGCTGATTTTTAGTAAATAAGGACTTACACTTAGTCTGTTTCTCCAACAAATCTATCATATGACATCAGCAGACTTAAAAATGTAGAGCAAGAGTTGTGTGGACTACTTCTACAGAGCTTTTTGGTGCTTGAAAGCCACTATTCACCATTCAATTTACTGTATGCAAAAGAGCAGCACTAACATTCCTCTAAACATCTCCTTTTGTGGTCTACAATAAAAAGAACTGAAATTAGAAAGTTTTAGTCAGTAAAAAACAACACATTTTACATGCAAAAGAGCAGCACTAACATTCCTCTAAACATTTCTTTTTGTGGTCGACAATAAAAAAAACTGAAATAAGAAAGTGCAAGTAGTCAATAAAAAAAAAAAGCTCACATTTGACAGCAAGAGGCACATCAAAATTAAGAGTTTATTCGATGTTTAGCCTGAGAAGTGACCACAAAACATGACAGACAAATATTAGCCTAAATCTCTCTCTCTCTCTCTCTCTAATAATCCATTAGACATAATTCCTCAGGGAAAAGCTGAAAAACAGCACTCAAAACATATATGATATAGCTGACACTTGATGGATGAATGTGCAAAGCTCAGCAAAAAAATCTGAAAGCTTTCAGAAGCACAAGGATCTGCCTCTGTATCTACAATTGAATCACTCAGATATGTAATTTGTGTAAGTGGTGGCGCCTTTATAGATCACATCCCAACCATAAGGCAATGGAGCGTTAAACATACACCAAATCAGTAAATAATCAATACGCATTACTTAGAAATATATAAAAGCACGAGTAAATTATTATTTTCAAGTTAACAGAACATTTCATTTATTTTACCTGCTTGTAAAAGTACCACAGCAGCATTAGCGTTCGCTCACAACCCCGAAAGCCATCCCACATCTATGGAACATGCCTGAAATCAATGTCCCAGATCCGTGTGAGAGTCGCAGTCCAAAACAAACATGGCCCCTCCCTGCGCTACTGGCACCAGAGCTGAGATCACGTGATGCATGATGCCAGGCTACCTCCACTCACCAGCCAATGAGCTTTCACTAGGTGAGGTAGTAGAGTTGATTACAAAACACTGCACTTGTCCGTTATTTGGCAACAAGGACGCCCTAACACTGACCTAAAGACTTCAGCAACAACATAACAACGTGCCATGAAAAAAAAGCATTGCTATTATTAAACAGTACTAGTAATAAATGATAAGTAATGCAAATATTATTAAGTAAATAGTTTCTCTGCTGTATACCCAAGCATGTAATTCAGTTTTTAGTTGCTCTCCTCATCTGTAGCCTATATACTGAAAGCAAGGTGGAGTGGCTCTCAGGAGAGCAATGGCGGACTTCAGCATGGAATGAGGGCACCTTATGTAATGTGCCCTTCTAACGACACCCCGGCAGAATGCTGGAAAAAGAGAGACCCAAGAACTCGGATAAAATGTCTCATCATTTACATAAGTCTTTGTAAATGTTATAGGCGTTAAAGGTAATTCTAAAGGTAACACTCGTAGGCATGGTGTCTATCAGGCTTGCAGAGAAGTGAAGAGTTGAATGAGTGGATTCTGGCCAACAGAAATAAACAACTATTTACAAATCATAGAGAGTAACCCAAAAAAAAAAAAACAACAAAAGGAATGACATTAATATTATGTACACCACCACTTAAATATTTGGAGGAGGTATAATATTGTAATGATTCTGACAAAAGTTGTGTGTGCTCATCAAGGCTGTCTACTTTTTTATATATATAAATATACAGCACTAACAGAAAACTTGTTAAATATTACAACTTATCTGTTTTGTGTTTGAATACATTTTAACATGTGAAGACAATGCTGAAGCCATTATTATTCTGGGCTTGAGTCTCACATGATCTAGAAACATTTCTGCCATATTATCATATCAGTGTTAAGTGTAAACCAAACAAGTAAAGCATTTTGTGAAAGTCACATATTTAGAATATTTTGATGAATAGAAATTTCTTTAAAATAAAAAAAACCTGTATTCTTTGATTTACTGAAGCCGAATCTGGAGCTAATCTGACAAAATTAATAGAATAACAGTCCAAATTTATAATTTAGGGGAAAATATTAAATAAAAGTTTAAGAAAGAACTCAGGAGAAACAATAAACAATTTTAAAAATCTGTTTCAATTTTGTAGTTTGTAATTTGTTTTTTTGCAATATTTCACATGAATTTAAATGTTTTTAAACATAACTATAAGTATACAGGTAGTTATCTTTCCCTTTATATAAATGTTTGGTTACTAAATATTTTTTTAATATTTATATTTAAAATTATTGTAACATAACTATAAGTATACAAGTAGTTATCTTTCCATTTATATTAGATTAGATTAAACTTTATGGTCATTACAGATGTACAACAGAGAGAATATTTTTTCAACACATTTCTACACATAATAGTTTTAATAACTCATTTCTACTGACTGGTTTATTTTATCTTTGCCATGATGACAGTAAATAATATTTGCCTAGATATTTTTTAAGACACTTCTATTCAGCTTAAAGTGCATTCAAAGGCTTAACTAGGTTATTTAGGTTAACTGGGCAGGTTAGGGTAATTAGCCAAGTTATTGTATAATGATGGTTTGTTCTGTAGACTATCAAAAAAAAATAAGCCTAAAGGAGCTAATAATTTGTCCTTAAAATGGTGTTTAAAAAATTAAAAACTGCCTTTATTCTAGCCGAAATAAAACAAATAAGACTTTCTCCAGAAGAAAAAATATTATCAGACCTACTGTGAAAATTTCTTTGCTCTGTTAAACATCATTTGTGAAATATTAAAAAAAGAAAAGAAAAAAAAAATTCAAAGGGGGCCTAATAATTCTAACTTCAACTGTAAGTTATAAAGTGCAATTATAGAAAAAATTACGGTGATATTTACAGATGGATGTGCTATGAACATTATATACAGGTTGCATTAGCTATGAACAGAGATTTACAATAGATGAATATATGTACAGGTTGCTATTAATAATCAGAAGTATGCAGATATATATAAACAGTATGCAGATATATATTAACATAATTACAAATGTATATGTACATACCCACTGTACATATACATTTGTAATTATGTTCATATATATCTGCATACTTCTGATTATTAATAGCAATTACATAAATGTTTAGTTACTAAAATATTATTTTTTATAAATAAATCTGTTGTGTTCAAATGCACAGAAATATATTATCTATAAAAAAAAATTTCAAAATGGGGTGCACTCATTCATTTTCTTTTTGGCTTAGTCCCTTTATTAATCTGGGGTTGCCACAGCGGAATGCACCACCAACTTATCCAGCACACAGTATGTTTTATGCAGCAGATGCCCTTCCAGCTGCAACCAATTACTGGGAAACATCCATACACACTCATTCACACACATACACTAAGGGATAATTTAGCCTACCCAATTCACCTATAGCGAATGTCTTTGGACTGTGGGGAAACCCACGCGAACATGGGGAGAACATGCAAACTTCACACAGAAATGCCAACTAACCCAGCTGAGGCTCAAACCAGCGACCTTCTTGCTGTGACGCGATCGTGCTACCCACTGCACCACCGTGATGCCCTGGGGTGTACTCATTTATATGTAAATGGTAACGGTTTATTTTAATTCCAAATAAAATACTCAAATCAAAAATTAAATAATTGAAAACATTAGATACCACAAGATTATAATGTACAATTATTAATTATCATATGCTTTTAACATCATTATTAGATTACAGTTTTTATTTACTTTAGTATATATTAGGGAAAGCTTAACTAGCTTGATGAAAAAAATTTAATATAATAAAATAATATTTTTTAAAATACATTTCTAAAATTGCCATCATTAAATTAAATTAAATTAAATTACCAATACAGTACAGATTCATTGTTCATCCTTAATTTTTGTCCATTGCTGTGTCTAGAAAACAGATTCTTTTGTGTCAGGAAAGAGCTTTAAAATGCCACCTTTACAGGCAGCTCACGAGGTTTTGAAAGGAGCGCATGTGTGTCCATGCTTTCCTGCAGTCTCTCCTAAACTCGCCGCAGCTTCCATGTGACTCCCTGCATCTTTCCACTGCCAGCTCTGTCCTGCGGAAACCTGAGAGTCTGACGACAGAGAAAAACACACACCAGTAGCTCATTTTTTCCTCTATGCTATCCTTCTTGTCTTTTCTCCCTCTCTGTTACTTCTTTCCACTCCAGAGAATGAATGTGAATGTTGATCCACTGCCAGCAGGAGCTCGGTGTCTGACGCTGGGAGCTTTTAACTGCTGACTGTCTTTTTCTTTTTTCTTCAGTCAATTGTCTTAGAGGAAGACAGGTAGAGGCTTTTAGCTGAGAGAAAATAAAGGGGCTTTCAGGCGAGGCTGATATTGGGCCACAGAAGTGTATGATGAATTATGGATGGTCCTCTAAATAGCAAGTACAGTTCCTTTGCGGCTGACATTGTGCAAACCCTTCCGCATATACAGTATTCATCCTGACCCTCGCCCAATTCTCAAATCTATCCTTCTGAATGGAGAGGTCAACTATATTATTATATTCTCAGCTCGCATGGCTTTTATCATCCTGCAGTGTTCATTAAGCCAGATTTTCCATTTGGCGGGTGCTTTTTGTTGTTTCTCCACTGTAATATCTAACAGCATGTTGTTTGGTTTTAGCCCAGTGGGCAGCCTGTTATAATCCTGATGATGTTTCATGTCAAAACAAGAAAAACACAGCAAGGTTTTGCTCGAGTTTAACCTGAACACATCTCACTTTACAAATCACTCCACCCTGGACAACAAGCTCTGTTAAAATCACAACAAAGCTCTGGTATTGCAATGTCATTTAGTTTAAGCTGGACAACTAAATGAGGACACCCTGTATATTTTATCAATTTCTCAGTGAATATAGGTAATATAATTTAGTGTATTTGAACAAAACAGATTTAATAAATGTATATAATTATTAAAATGATATTTCAGAACATATTTAGAAATAGAAAAGATAATACATTTAAATTCATGCAAAAAAATTACAAACTAAAAAATTTCAACAAAATTTGATATATTTTGTGTTTGAATTTTGCTCTTTTAAAATTATTTATTCATTATATAGATATATATATATATATATATATATATATATATATATATATATAGATATATATATATATATATGTATATATATATATATATATATATATATATATATATATATATATATATATATATATATATATATATATATATATTTTCCCTTAACATATAAATTTAGGTGTATAATTTGGGACCATTATCATCAAGTTATTTTGTTAGATTAGCTCCAGATTTGGCTTCAGTATTAATATAATGTATATGTACAAATATAATATTGTAAAGGTTCCTATAGTAAATATTAATTTAAATGAGAGATTTGTGAGGGGTGTACTCATATTTTGAGCAGTGTATGTGAGGGGTGTACTCATATTTTGAGCAGTGTATACATACACACATCTATCTATCTATCTATCTATCTATCTATCTATCTATCTATCTATCTATCTATCTATCTATCTATCTATCTATCTATCTATCTATCTATCTATCTATCTATCTATCCATCCATCCATCCATTCATCCATCCATCCATCCAGTTAGATCCATAAATATTGGGACATTGACACAATTCTAACATGTTTGGCTCTATACACCAAGACAATGGATTTGAAATGAAACAAAATGTGCTTTAACTGCAGACTGTCACCTTTAATTTGAGGGTATTTACACTCAAATCAGGAGAACGGTGTCGGAATTAGGACAGTTTGCATATGTGCCTCCCACTTGTTAAGGGACCAAAAACAATGGCACAGAATAATAATTATAAAAACTTTTTTGGTTGCAAATCCTTTGCAGTCAATTACAGCCTGAAGTCTGGAACGCATAGACATCACCAGATGCTGTGGATGAAATCAGTATTGAAAATAATCAAGTAATTTGATTATACACCATCTTTTTATGTGCATTTTTAAATGTTTTCAAAAGACGTTTTAATGTAAAATGGCAATAATGTGAAATATTACTACTTATATATTTGTGTGTAAACTGAGTATCTGTCAAAGACTAAAAGTTTTTTTTCTTAATTCTTTGAAGCCGAAAGTTTAAAAGAACAGCAATGGGAAAGAAATGTTGCGTCACATTATAAATGTAGTCGTTGTCATTTCTAATAAAATTATTCAATTCTTGCTGAAAGTATTAAAAAAATTAATAATGGTCATGTCGATTATAATAATAATAATAATAATATATATATATATATATATATATATATATATATATATATATATATATATATATATATATATATATATATATATATATATATATATATATATTATTTATTATATATATTTTCCCTTAACATATAAATTTAGGTGTACTAATTTGGGACCATTATCATCAAGTAATTTTGTTAGATTAGCTCCAGATTTGGCTTTAGTATTAATATAATATATATGTACAAATATAATATTGTAAAGGTTCCTATAGTAAATATTAATTTAAATGAGAGATTTGTGAGGGGTGTACTCACATTTTGAGCAGTGTATACATACACACATCTATCTATCTATCTATCTATCTATCTATCTATCTATCTATCTATCTATCTATCTATCTATCTATCTATCTATCTATCTATCTATCTATCTATCCATCCATCCATCCATCCATCCATCCATCCATCCATCCATCCAGTTAGATCCATAAATATTGGGACATTGACACAATTCTAACATGTTTGGCTCAATACACCAAGACAATGGATTTGAAATGAAACAAAATGTGCTTTAACTGCAGACTGTCACCTTTAATTTGAGGGTATTTACACTCAAATCAGGAGAACGGTGTCGGAATTAGGACAGTTTGCATATGTGCCTCCCACTTGTTAAGGGACCAAAAACAATGGCACAGAATAATAATTATAAAAACTTTTTGGTTGCAAATCCTTTGCAGTCAATTACAGCCTGAAGTCTGGAACGCATAGACATCACCAGATGCTGTGGATGAAATCAGTATTGAAAATAATCAAGTAAAAGTAATTTGATTATACACCATCTTTTTATGTGCATTTTTAAATGTTTTCAAAAGACGTTTTAATGTAAAATGGCAATATTGTGAAATATTACTACTTATATATTTGTGTGTAAACTGAGTATCTGTCAAAGACTAAAAGTTTTTTTTCTTAATTCTTTGAAGCCGAAAGTTTAAAAGAACAGCAATGGGAAAGAAATGTTGCGTCACATTATAAATGTAGTCGTTGTCATTTCTAATAAAATTATTCAATTCTTGCTGAAAGTATTAAAAAAATAATAATGGTCATGTCGATTTAACTGCAATCTGTAGATTAATCGTTCATATTGTGAGAATGCAATCTAAGTCTAGAATAGATATGATATTTATAATAACAACGCTCATATCTTTATTTGCTCATGTCTACAAGGACATGCCATTTTGAACCCAACATGGCACTATGTAACTCTAAATGCATGCCAAAAATAACTATTATACTAGCAACTTGTGCTGCAATTCCGGTCCACTGAGATTAGGAGGCGCAAAACCATTTCCGCTGTGGGGTAAATGGCTGCAGCAGCAATGGAGATATGAGAACTGATAAAATGAGTCCCTAAGGACCCAAAGAGGTGGATGGTATGAAGAGATTGTTGAAACCGAAGCCTGAGCACCACACTCACAATCTAGTGAAATACACACTTGCAAACACACAAGAGGAAATCTGACACACCAGGTCAGGCTATGCCAGCATTTTTTTCCTGAATAAATAAATTAACGAATAAAGATTTGGATTGGCATACCATAGCACAACTGAGTTTAGAGTTTAGGTATTAAGCAACTTGAGGAAAATGTGAAATTAAATAAAAGATAAAAACAATTATCTTTATTTAATAAGTGCAAGAAAGCAACAAGACTGAACACAAGATGGAATGAGTCTTAAACAATCCCTAATAAACCAAAAAAAAAATGCAATCAAATCATTATCAAGTATGAATTTTCAAAACACATTAACTTTGAAACACTAATTACAACTTGAAACAGCCAAGTAAAACTATGCATTGTTGAGACTAATCATTAAAGAGATGGTTCACCCAAAAACTGAAGTTTGCTATTCATTTACTCGCAAGATGGTGGAAACTTTCTTCTTCAGTCAAACATTAAAGAAGGTTTTTAGCGGAAACTGTAATCTTTAGTTATTTATAAAATGCAGGTCAACAGATACTTGCAACCTGAGAGAGTTAAAAACATAAACAGGAACAAATAAATTAACACCTCTGGCACCTGACTGAACTGACACTGTTTCAATTCACTATAATCTTCTATGTGAAGCTGCTTTGACACAATCTACATTGTAAAATCGCTATACAAATAAAGATGAATTGAAATTGAATTGACAATACACGGAACAAGGTGTTACAAAGTGAAGCGATCTGTAATGCTTAGAATTTGAAGAGGCTATGAATTAACAGTAACATCATTAACTTTTTTTCCATTCAAAAATGTGAATTAAATTTATGTGCAAAACTCGAATATCGCATAAAGAGGTGCGAATAAAGCAGTATTTCCAGAGTTTAAAGCAGTTTGAGTCAAAGAGAACAAAATTGTCACTTCCTGATTAACTGGTGCCAAATATCAACAGTAAAAACTGCTGCGGTAGGACAACCTGCGTCAATCTTTTCTTTATTTAATAAATTACTTGCATATCAGAAGACAATGGTGATACGCAATGAACGCGTGGTGGCTTTTGAATCGATGAGACGCAGAGCACAGATGATCTTGACAGTTCTGGAGGTAATTAATAATATAATAACACTAATACTGAAATGGTTAAGGCGTTTAAGAAAGACCAAAACAACATTTTAGATGTTTTGCAATGTGCTCAGTCTGCTTGTTTGTCCATTCACACACATTTTTATCATTACATGATCTCAAATAACAAAATCACATGACTTTTTTTCCATTCTGGAATTTGTTTGGTAAAAGTGTTTCCATCGTAGTTCATGCGCATCTTTTCTTATCGAATGAAAAGTTTATCGTACTCAGTTATGTGCAAACGGTTTTTATGCGCATCTTGACGTATCAATCAATCGTTTTTATATGTGGGTGGAAACATAGCTAATGTAAATAATGTTCATTTTCTTAAATAGACAGATATTTTCACTTCATAAGATCTCCATGTATAATAAAAAAGTTGTGAGTATGATTATTATTATTTTGTTACATGCATGTTTATTTTAATTCTCAAAGTGTTGGTAGCCTCACGGTTTTATTCAAAACATATTCAATGTTCAACTTAAGAAAGTCTTGGATGGTGCGTAAACTGCAATCTGCATAAACAGTCTCCGTAAAAAACCTAATCAGACAACTCAGACTCCATCACCTTCACTCCACCACTAAAATACAAACATGCAAATGGAAAACCTGAAATCTGACATTGCCGATTAGCTTATGTCCTTATTTGCTTTGCTTTTTAAAAGTTTCATTTGGCATACCATAGCATGCCTGACACATAACATTACAAAAGTCAGATTGAAAATGAATAAATAAGTGAGAGGTAGCGACAAGCCTTGCTGTGGGATGAAACAAACCTAAAACGATCCCTAATAAATTAAAATGACACAATATAAACACTCTGGCGCCGCCAAGTAAATACGTCAACACCTGTAACCCATAAAAATGACAAACAAACTCAAAGCTAACAAAAACCTAAGAAAGGCTTCAGCTGTAAACAAAAAAACTAATTCTGGATCTCCATGACTGAGTCATCGACGCAGACACCAACAATAAACAATCACTGCACAAGATGCAATCCCAGCTGAAAGTGACCTTACCCTTCTTACTGTAAAGCCACAGCATACAGTGTCGGAACATAGCAGTGGGTGAGGGCATGGGGAGAGTGAACGAACCCACCGGCAGGGCGGATGCCAGGGGGGTGGGGGTGGGTGGAAGAGGACAGATGAGCCAGTGAAAGAAGGTGGAGGCTAGAGGCTAAAAACCTGGAGCTCGGCAGCCTTGCGCAACTCTGCGGTGAGACTTTTTGTTCTACTCCGCTCCGCCAAGAGTTCCTCCGGCTCCGGGGAAAATTCCTAGCAGAAATTCAACGCAGATCCCGGACTCGATTCGCAAGAGATAAGCCGGACAAATGCACCGGGCCTAATGCATGTTTGGATTGTGATGCAAGAGTGGGGTCGTGTTTGCATTAGAGCGCTGGTTATTGATGTCATAATCCTCTTTACGATCAAAACGAAAAAGAGCATGTGTGGGGAGAATGAGTTAGCAGGAGCAAAAATAAACAGAGTGAAAGGAGGAGATGAGTAGGAAGAATGAGAGAGAGAGATGGAGGGGAGAAAGAGAGAGAGAGAGAGAGAGAGAGAGAGAGAAAGGAGAGAGAGTGAGAGAGAGAGAGAGCGAGACAGACAGACCAGGCACACGTGAGCAGCCGGCTGATGGCTGCAATATAAACACTGGTTAAAAGCATCTCAGCAGGAGCTGCCAAAGAACAGAAGATGAGACAGAGAGAGAGAGAGAGAGAGAGATGGACAAGACGAAAGCCCCAGGACAACGAAAGAACCGAGACCTCACCTTGAAAATGGAAAGTCTTCTGGTCTACGGTAATGGTGAAAGTGCTGTCGTCCTCGTCATCGATTCCAATCACAGCTCCCTGCAAAAAAGGATCGCAGCGAAAGCCATTCAGACTGAGAGACACGTCATTCGCTCCCTCTCTTTTTCTCTACGTTCCTCTGCCCTGCTCCCTCACACACCAGGAGAGAGAGAGAGAGAGAGAGAGAGAGAGAGAGAGAGAGAGAGAGAGGAAAGGGGTGGGAGAGAATGGGTGGAGTAAGAGATTAAAAAAATGAGACGGAAAAGGAGGAGAAAAAAAAGAAAGGGGAAGGAGATGGAAATTGAGAAAGGAGGACAGAGAGAGAGAGAGGGAGAGGGGGTAAAACTGCAGCATATTCAGTAGTATTACAGGACCAGAGGAAAAACATGCGACTATTAACACTTTCCAACCTGATGGAGCAGATTCTCATTCAACAACCTTTCTTACATTATAAAACAATAAACCGAGCATTATGAAAACATTTCAAGGTTTTAAATAAGGAAATGCTGATAAGCACCGCATTGCCATTATTGCTCTCTTCCTGTCAGTTGCTTGAAACTGCTCACATCAGATCAGACCACAGGCCTTAAGAAAAAGCAGCCAACGCCCTAAGCTGTTTTAATGTCTTTAATGGTTTTTTTAAGCTCCATCTACTTACTCTCAGGCAATTTTAGGAATCATTTACTTATTGCTGACAGCAATTAAAGCTGTGCGATGCATTGGTATCGAAAGAGATACACAACATTTCTACTCACAGAACTATCAGTTATGAACTTGATTTCAAATTAATTTAACTTCAAGCAGCTGTCGAAGAAACTGCATTTAAACTACCGGTCAAAAGTTTGGGGTCAGTTGGATTTTTAAATGTTTTAAAATAAGTTTCTCCTGCTCACTAAGGCTGCATTTTTTTAATCACAAATATAGTGCAAATTGTGAAATATTATTGCACTATAAAATAACTGTTCAGAAGTAGTTTATAATTGAATTTAATCATTTATTTCAGTGATTTTAAAGATTAATTTTCAGCTTCATTACTCCAGTCTTCAGAGTCACATGATCTTTCAGAAATCACTCTAATATTAATTATTATTATTATTATTATTATCATTAATAATATAGTAATAAAAGCAATAAAGACTGGAGTAATATTTCATTTGAAACTACATACAATAAGAATTGTAAAATTTTACATTTAATAAATGCAGCCTTGATGAACAGAATAATTTTCTTTAAAAAAAAAAACATGAAAATAAAATCTGACCCCAAACTTTTGACCGGTAGTGTATATAAACTTAGTTAGTTAAGTTTATTTGTCCCCGTAGGGAAATTTCCCTTGCAGCATACACTCACAGAGACATCTGACATTTCACCTTTGGCATTTATATAAATAAATCGTATAAAAACATGGTACCTCTAAATAAATATGCAGTCTACTGCCCATCAACTGCTACTGAGAGAGGAGGAATTTAAAAACTTCATTGCTTGAGGTATAAATGATCATTTTGCCCCATTTCTTACACATCTGAGAGCACAAAATCGACGGCCTGATGATAACAATTGGAAGGAGTATGATAAAGGATTGACAATCATGACAGCCTTATTTAGCCTTATTTACACATACAGATTATATAAACAGAACATGTCTTAAAGGGAAATTAAAATCACCTCACCATTTAATCACCCTTGTGTGGTTTTAAACTTTACAAGTTTCTTCTGTTGAACACAAAAGAAAAATGCTGGTTGATGGAACACATTAACTTCCGTAATAGTAAAAAATATGGAAGTCAATGAGTACCATCAACCAGCATACTTGTGTTCAAAAGAAGAAATAAACTCAAACAGGTTTTGAACAAGTGAAGGATGAGTAAATGATGACAGATTGGCTGAACAATCACTTTAATGCAAAGATGCCCAAACTAGGGCCTGCGGGCCAAAGTTGGCCCATTGTAACCTTTGACTATCCCACTATCCCATCTGAGAAAGGAGTACGAATGATGGCCAGGGTTGGGGTGAATGATTTTAACAGAGATTGTCATTTCTAGTTTGAAATAATCTTGTTTTTGTTTGTGTTATTGCTGAGCTACAAAAAAGCCAACTGAAAGTAAATGTTTCATTTAAATGGTAATTGTAAATACGCAAATAAATACTTTGTAAAAAAAAAAATGTAAATACTGTCACTCGACAGATAGAAGACAATGCAGAAGACATCTGCGAGCAAATCAAGGCAAAATCAGGTGCAGCTTGACTAGCGTAACTCCATTCTGTTATAAATGAGATTGTTTTACTGTAATAAGTTCATTATAAAAACGTAAACAAAATGTACTGCATTAGTTAATGCAAAGCAATGTTCTCCAGTTATTTTTTAAATATTATTAAATAAATTAGGAAGTACCCATGGCATCTATATTTACCTTCGTCCCACTAGCCTCAATCTACTTCGGTTTTTGGCCCTTCATAAGAAAAAGTTTGGCCACCTCTGCTTTAATGAAATAACAACAATGCTAATGATACAACACCGCCTTAAGATTATCATTTTAATTCTTCTCTGCATATTGTAAAAACTGTTCTGGATTAAATGTACATATTTCATTACTGTCCTCTGAATATTAAACTGCAGAGCATGCCATCTGCTGGTGAACAGATCTCACAGCATTGTGTTTATTAGGGGAGGCACTTCTATCATATCACAAACAAGATCTAAAATGATTTTTTTAAGTCAGATCTCAATGCTAAACCATTTAAAGACCTTCTAAAAAAGTTATAGCATCCCAATATTGCTGATTACTAAGTGAGCTCTGCACAGAAATGTTTTATAAAGCTGATTTTGATGAAATGGACGACTGTACAAAACCCAGGCTTGAACCCATATTGGACAACTTAGAGAGAAACTTAGCCTCATTAACTGATGCAATCTAAACCTATTTAAATAATGTATGAGGCATAAAATCATGTCCCATTCTTTTGAGAAATCCTCATAGACAGAGCAGATCCTCAAGGACAGACAGGGAGAAATAAACAGTATAGCCAAACCAGATTAATAATCAGGGCAATCATGGGTTATTTGTTGAAATGATGGATAAGAATGACACCAGATTCAGCTGATTCTTACTTCGATATAAAGGAAAGCTTCTTACCCGAAGTCGCACACAGCCTCTTCTAGAGCCACGCATCATCTTGTCCTTGGACTGAAGGAGGAGACAGAGTGTTAAAAGAGAGTTTTGACTTTAGATCAACACAGTGCTGAATTCCTACTTTGATGAATATGTAAGATTGTAAACTGCTATAAAATGTTTTGCATGCAACCAACCAAGATTTTAGATTATAGTTGAAAAATGGCAGATATTTTAATAATACTCATGACCTTTTAATATATATATATGCCATCCTTAATATTAATATTGAACAAGTTTCTTATAATATTTAGACAATTATACACAAAGGTAGCACAAGACTCGCAAAAGCAGTGCTTTAATGGGGTACAAGAATGTATATCCTATATGGGTCAACAGCAAAAAGGAACCTCACAGAATCAAACCAATACATAGAGAGCTATAAGCTTCTTTCCTCTCATACATCACGATATGTCCTGTTTAATGACATTTTCTTCCTGAGAAAATAGAAATATTACACATTGTGGCCTGATTTACAGAAAACATGCAAGTGTTTACATATCACTTTATATATCAAAGACATATATAGGGTGTATTTAGAATAATTTAACCATTACATATTATTAACAATATTATTAATCCCTAAAATATTAATTAACTGACTTTAAATTACTAGGTTTTAAACATTTGTCAGTGAAAATAAGTATAATATAATTTAGTATGACCACTTATTATGTTGTTTTAATACATACAGTATGTGCCAACCAATTAGCATTTTTATATTTCACTCATATTCTGACATATTATATGCTACTATTTTTACTATACATTATGATTTAGGATATAAAATTATTATTATTAAAAACTATACACATAGTATAAAGAGAAGTCACAACTTATTCTGCATTTACACATCTAAGGTGTTGCTTTCAAGCTTTCAGATAGAAGTATGTGTTAGACTGTAATATTTACTGTCTGAAGGTTACAGTATTAACATTATAGAAGAACGGGAAAAGCTACAGTGTTCGTTTGTACTTTTACCCTGTCAGTAAATATTAACTGGCTAAAAAAATATATAAACGTCCTATATATGAACACATAACAAACCTGAGAGGTCTAGCTGAGGATGATTTACTGACATCAACTGCAGCTCGTAGCTTAGCTTTACTATCTTGTGTTTAACATTTACAGAGCTTTTCAGAGACAGCTTTCAAATCAAGAAATGTGCGTTAACACATTTAACACCATGCGACAATCGCATCCAAAACAGCGGTCACATGTGGACGCCTCCACCCTTTAAAATTTCTAAACTAAACTACACTACAGTAAGCATTTTTTCCAAGGGAGGTGGCCTTCCTGTTGGCAACACAGCGAGTCTAACAGCTCATTGGCTTACGGTTTCTTTGGTAAGGCTCGGATTGGCTGAGGCAGCAGTCACTCAAGCCAAGCCCCGCCCAAACCAGCTGAGATTCCCAACTCCTGACAGGCCTGTTAGTGCTCGTTTCCTTTCTAGCAATAAACGATCTCAGAACAAACCACTAAGCAGTCAACCCTCGCTCTTTTCCTGCAGCAGTACAAGAAATACTTACAGTATAATATGACAGCAACCCGGCGTTATAGTCCAGTACGAACCAGCGGTACTGCCACCCCTTCATGACGTTAGTCCATTTGCTCAGCGGCCCCTCCATGATGGACGCCATTTTTACACTTTTGCCTGAGTGCTCGCGGGGAGGAGGAGCGCGCGGCGACAAAAACCATGCGTCTGACGTCACGTGCTGAACTATGCCTGTGTCTTTTTGTTCTTTGCATCTTTTGGCACTGTGGTTATGTTTAAAAGCTTTGGTATGATGCTTCTGTCTTTATCAAAATTTTTTTAATTTTAATTTACATTTCGAATACGTAATTTCTGGATATTTTAATTATGATAATCTTAATAAAAGTTTGTGTTATTAATCTATTAATTTTGTTGATTAAGTTTCATACTCATAAGTGTAAATTTTCCAAAAAAAAACCCTGTTTTACTTTGTTTAATAAGGAACTGAAAATTACTTTTGTACTATTCAACATGCTAATAGAAAGAGGCCATTAAAACTGTCCATTTGTGCTCTATTTTCCAGTTTCTTTATTAATGTAAAGGTCCTGCTTGTTTGTAATTGTAGGAATTTTATTTAATTATTTATACTCTTGTTTTTTGTGTTTGTTTTGTTTCTTTATTTTATATACTGTTATTATTATTTACCTTATATCACCCTGGCATTATTTTGTTTGTTCTATTGTCATATATCTGTTGTTTAAAGCGTAATAAAAGGTTCTATTATTGTATTTTTTATTTTGTTTTACTTTTTGAGTCTATGTACTTATACATAACTCTGTTATGCTCTTCATATCTTTTTTATGTACACCCCTGGCATTGTTCTGTATGTTCTGTATGTTGTTCATGCATTAATAAAACATTTTTAGAATAATAAAAATAAGGACAGTTATAATAAAGTGATAAGTTGACTGTTACATATACATAAATATATAATGGCAGTATGCTGGCATTTGAACAAGCCACACAAAATACATATTAAAATATAGCATGACCAAACTGGAAAGTCAAAATGTTTTGAAAACTCTCAAAATACTTTTTTCTTTTCTTTTTTTTTTTTTTTTTTACATTTATTGTATAACAGAAACATACATTTGGTACACATTCATTCATTCATTCATTCATTCATTTTCTTTTCGGGTTAGTCCCTTTATTATCCGGGGTCGCCGCAGCGGAATGAACCGGCAACTTATCCAGCATATGTTTTACACAGCAGATGCCCTTTCAGCTGCAACCCATCACCGGGAAACGTCCATACACACTCATTCACACTCATACACTACGGACAATTTAGCTTACCCAAGTCACCTATGCCACATGTTTTTGGACTTGTGGGGGAAACAGAGCACCCGGAGGAAAGCCACGCCAACACGGGGAGAACATGCAAACTCCACACAAAAATGCCAACTGACCCAGTCGGGGCTCGAACCAGTGAATTCTTGCTGTGAGGCAATTGTGCTACCCACTGCGCCACCGTGCTGCCCCATTTGGTACACATCATTTACAATAATAATAATTGGATTATTTACAATGGTGACAATGAAGAATGAAAAATAAGAAAAAATAAGAGAAAAACACACACACACACACACACACACACACACACACACACACACACACACACACACACACACACACACACACACACACACACACACAGTTTCTGGATTATCATTCCTGTTACTGGGTGTTCATTCCTGTTATTAAATCATTTTTTTCTAAAAAAATGAAGTTAAATGTTTTTTTAGTCTGTGTTATGTTCATCATTTATCTTGCAGTTTGGGTCTCCTGTAAAATAAAAAAAATGGCTTTGAACTTTTTTTTAAAAATACACCTACATATTTAGTGAATTTTGAGTAACAAATATAAATTGTTCAAACATTTTACCAACTATTTATTTAAGATAAACACTTTTGTTAGTGGAAGACAAAATAATTAGTTGATGTTTTTTTAAAACACCCTTATAAAAAGTAACTTGATTTTTGGTAACAGGACTGAGAAAAATGGATCCTTTCCCTACTTTGAAACCTTGTAAAAAGTAAAACAAAGGTGCCTGTGATTGCCCAATATACATTTCAAACAGTTAAATATGTGTGTTGCTAGATACAGTGTTGAAAAAAGATTAAAAATGAATTTAATTTTAAGAAATTACAAAAGTAAATGTTACCCATTTAATGGAATGTCACATAAAATAGATTAAGACATTGAGAGTAAAGAGGGCAAAATAAAAAGATAATAGCAATTTAGAGATTTAATAGATTATACATATTAAAGATCGTGCAAATTGTATATGTTTTGAGTGCTTTCTCCGAAAAGACTATGCATGCATATGTTAGAAAATAAAGTGTAATGTAATTTGTGCCAATACTGACTGATAAAAATTAATAAAAATATTTTTCCTTAAAAAAAGAGGGAGATAAGGAGCGAGGCAACAATGTGTTAAGGATATATGCATTAGATAGTCTTTGATTTTAGTTATTAAAGACAAAAAAGTTTTCCATAAGGGTCTACATGTCTATTTTCTAATGTTTAGGGACATTTCTTTGTAAATCTGCATCAACATCATCACATTGAACGTTAATTACTTCATATTTGATTTGCTTGTTCATTTGCACACTTCGTCTTCTGTAAAAGCTTGGAATTATGGCATGAAGTAGATGAGAAATAATTAAGATTTCTATCTTAATTTAATTGTAAACTAATTTGAACACTCTTTTGTACCAAAGTTATATTAGTATAGTTATAATTTCAATTAATAATTGTAGTTACTTTTAGTTGACTATAATACTCATTCTTTGTAAAAAAAAAAACCAAAAAAAAACCCAAAAAAAAAAAAACAAGTAGTTTCCATTGTAAATGAATAGAACAGAATAGAATAAAACAGAATATAATAGAACAGAACAGAACAGAACGGAATGGAATAGAATAGAATAGAATAGAATAGAATAGAACGATTCGTTATAAACTCTAAACACTGAAATCCCGTCTGTGTTTCATTTACTAATATATACTGCTCTCTAGTGGCCATTATTCCACTGTGATGCATATGCATTAAATCGCAAATCCAAACGTTCCTTTATGCTTGTTTCCTTCCAGACTTATTTTCTGGTTACACTGTAACATATTCAATAACTTTAGACCTGTACCTCTCGTCTCATCATGCACTGTTGTATGTTACGGTAAGGTCTTCTGCTTTATGTTATAGTAAGCTAATGTGGTAACGCGGTTTTGGAAGGGTCTTTGCATTTGCAAGCGATCTCATAATGACCTTTGACACACTTAAAGAAAGGAGAGCTACAGCAGCAAGCAGCAAACCAAAGTAAACAAAAAAATTATCAACAGAAAGATCAATGCAAAGTGAACGGTACACTGCTCCGATATGAACGAGTTCTGCTTTTTTTGTTTTACTGCATTACTGAAACATTTTACCGAAGTGCTCTAATTATTTATTAAAAACTTTCTTTATAATGTAAGTAATGTAATCATAAATAAGTATTTTATGTGGTTTGTCCTCTGAAATCTACGTTGTCATCAGGCATTTCATATTTCTTGCACTATTTTACCATAGCTGTATGCAGGTGTTCAACATGTTTACAAGTATTTTTATATTATTATTATACTTTGGTGCTCCTTAATGTTAATAATTTATTCATTCATTCATTTTCCTTCAGCTTAGTGCCTTTATTAATCAAGGGTCGCCACACAGAATGAACCACCAACTTATCTAGCATATGTTTTACACAGCGAATGCCCTACCAGCTGCAACCCACTACTGGGAAACACCCATACACACTCATGCACACACATACACTACGGCCAATTTAGTTTATTCAATTCACCTATAGCACATGTCTTTGGACTATGGGGGAAACCCACACGAAACCAGGAGAACATGCAAACTCCACGCAGAAATGACATCTGACCCAGCCGGGACTCAAACCAGTGACCTTCTTGCTGTGAGGTGACAGTGCTAACCACTGAGCCACTGTGTAACCCCTATGTCAATAGTTATTTACTAAAATATTTATTTACTAAGATATTTACTAAATTATTGTACTAGATAACATGTAGTGTTTATAAACATTTTGGGAGTTTTACCCACTGTTATGGCATAGACCTGAACATTATATTTACAACTTAAGCTGTTGTAAGTTTTAGATGAATTACAGACTTAAATTCAGTCTCGTTTTAAATTGGATATTTTGCAATAGTAGAAAAACCTGATTAAATTTTTTAAGGAGGTTTATTGTGAAAAATGCTCCAAAAATAGGCCAATACTCTGCTTTGAATATGACTCAAAAACTATTAGACATTTCAAAGGCCCTCTTCTGATCAAGGAAATGTCCTGTAATCTTGCTCTGGAAAAGCTGACATACATTATGAAGGGGAAGTTAAAAGACTTTTATAGCATTTGGAATCCCTTTCTACCAAGTGGACCTGACAGCAGAATAGAACTTAAATAAAACATCAAGGTTAAATAGTGAATTACTGTTGATATTGTATGTAAATAATTATACTCTATATCAGGGGTGCTCAACCCTTTTCCTGGAGATCTACCTTCCTGCTAATTTCAGCTCCAACCCTGGTCAAACACACCTGCCTGTAATTATCAAGTACTGTTCAGGTCCTAGTTAATTAGTTCAGGTGTGTTTGATTAGGGTTGGAGCTGAAATTAGCAGGAAGGTAGATCTCCAGGAACAGGGTTGAGCACTTCTGCTCTATATTAACCCCCTTTTATTTTTATTTATTTATTTATTGATTTTTTTTACTGTTGTTATTCGGATTAGTCCCATTATTAATCTGGGGTCGCCACAGCGAAATTAACCGCCAACTTATCCAGCATATGTTTTATGTAGCGGATGCTCTTCCAGCTGCAACCCATCACTGGGAAACATTCATACACACTCATTCACACACATACACTACGATCAATTTTAGCATACCCAATTCCACATGTCTTTGGACTTGGGAGGAAACCCACGTGAAAATGGGGAGAACATGCAAACTCAACACAGAAATGCCGAGGCTCAAACCAGCGACCTTCTTGCTGTGAGGCAATTGTGCTACCCACTGCGCCACTGCATCGCACTGTCCTGGAGTCGTTTTGTTTTAATGTGATGTTCAGATGTTTAGATGTCTTGTTTTAATGTTGAGAAAAACCCAATAAAATAATAAAAAAAAACTATTAGACATTTAAAATCTTTGATTTCGTTGAGTTTCATATCTTAAAAGCTAGCCTTCAGTAAGATTTTGCTTAGGTGCACAACGTAATATTTCCCTGAAATAAAATTAGTTTCCTATTTTATTTCAATGCTATCATTTGCACTCATTTATTCATTTTCCTTTGGCTTAGTCTCTATTTCAGAGGTCGCCACAGCAGAATGAACCGCCAACTATTCCAGCATATGTTTTACACAGTGGATGCCCTTCCACCCGCAACCTAATACTGGGAAACACACTAATTCACACACACACACTCATACACTACGGCCAGTTTTGTTCATCCAATTCACCTATAGCGCATGTCTTTGGACTGGGGGAAACCACTGGGAGAACATGCAAACTCCACACAGAACCGCCAGCCAGGACTCGAACCAGCGACTTTCTTGCTGTGCGGCGACAGTGCTAACCACTGAGCCACCATGCCACCTGCAGTCATTTTAGACAGTGAATAAAACAAGTGTACACTGTTTTTCTTTCCGCACTGTTTATTCATAATTCTTATTGTTTATTATTATTATTTTAATTTTTTTTTTAAGTAAAACTATTTTAAAACCTATTTGGGGGTCCAAATAAATATCTGTTTAATTGTTCTTTTTATATCTTTTTAAGTTTTTAAAATGAATTAGCGGGGCGGCGGTCCTCTGGGTGCTCCGGTTTCCCCCACAGTCCAAAGACATGCGCAATAGGTGAATTGAATAAGCTAAATTGACCGTAGTGAATGTGAGAGTGTTTGGGGGTTTCCCAGTGCTGGGTTGCAGCTGGAAGGGCATCCCCTGCGTAAAACATATGCTGGATAAGTTGGCGGTTCATTCCGCTGTGGCGACCCTTGATTAATAAAGGCTCTAAGCTGAAAAAAAAGAATGAATGAATAATTATCATGAATTGGTTTTGTTTCACCAGATCTTTCAACATAAATGGGAATAAACTCAATCATCATCTGGCTAGAGCATCGTTCTCTCAAAATCCACAGTCATGGCATCCATCAGCAAAGTTCGCCAGCAGCTCTGCACACTACTGCACACATTCAGGTGGCTGGTGGCGACCCATCACACAGCTGCCATCATCATCATCATCAAAGCGCTGTATGAGCTCTAGGAAACGCCTGCCAAGTGCATTTCCAGTTCTAGATGGAGCATTTCTTCCTGCTGTCAGACACGTGTATGAAGCCAATCTCAGGAACAGCCTCGTCTGTCAGCAGAAGTAAGTCTGACTCTCATACAGTAAGATTTACACTATATATGTTTTTAAATCAGAACACCGATCTTTCATCAGATACTTTGAGCACAAGGAAAAGGTGATGAAGGGTGGTGGTGAAAACGCTATAGCGCGGCACACACAGAGGAATCGAAAGGTTCTGGTACGAGAGCGACTTCGCATGTTGCTGGATGATGAAGATTATCTAGAGCTCTCGCCTTTTGCTGGACTTGGCCTGCCTTATGGAGACATACCATCAGCCGGATGCCTCACAGGTAAAAACGAGAATCAAATAAGAGGCTAAAAGTTATTAATCCTGGTTTGAAGATAATTGCGGTCGCACTTTATTTTAATTTACATTTCACGCTATTAACAAGCCATTAAGTACCTCTTTTAGCTCAATAAACTATTAATTAACCTCATATTAATAGTTAGTAAGGAAGAAGTTGGGTTTAGGTATTTGGGTAGGATTAGAGATGTAAGGAGTGTTTGGTTTTCCTTTCGAGAGAAAGAGAGAGAGAAGAGTGTTTCTACAGGTGGTTTGTCAAGCCCACTCACCTGTGTGAAGCACACTCAGAATTTATAATGTTTTGGGATTGTCGTGTGGTGAGGTGGGGGATAGAAGTGAGGGTCCTGGTTTTAGAACTCTAAATGATATTTTAAATTAAATGATAATATTAGTAGATATTATGAGTTACTGCTTAATCTGTTTGATATGTTTTCCCACAGGAATTGGTCAAATTAATGGACTTTGGTGCATGTTCAGCGCGAATGACGCCACGGTGAAAGGTGGTACAGCGTATCCCATTACTGTTAAAAAACAGCTCCGGGCACAAATTGTGGCTATGCAGAATCGCTTGCCTTTCGTTTACTTGGTGGACAGTGGTGGAGCGTTTCTACCTCTTCAGGTAACTTACATTTATGATCTATTAAGATGAAACACTGCAGGCAGAAATGCTGTTCATTATTCACCTGTCAATGTTGAAGTATTTGTTTCAGCCTAAACATCTCAAATACACTTTTAACCCTTGTGAATTGTTCAAATTGACTACCCTTTTGTTATGCTCATGGCTGTTTTGCCCCATTGACTTTCATTCTAATTTCTTTCATCTTTTTTTTCAAAACAGTTCAGAACAAAACATGGACATTTTTTAAAGGAACATGGCAACAAAAAAGACATACAATACAAGTGTCAAAGGTCACCGAATACAATGTTATTTACATTCGTATTTATGGTTGATAAAATGTTGCTATATTAAATTTTGTTAAGTGTTACGTATCAAAGATCAACAGGCTCCAGATATATACAAATAAAAGCATCACAATAAAATTAAAACGTTACATTTCTTCTCAACCAATTACCCCAGTATGCAGAAAGTATATAAGCTTGTTGTCTCAAGAAAAATGTCAGTACTTCCATATCATACACCTCTTTTACAATATCATGCCATTCACCTACAGATGGAGGATCTTCCTTGAGCCATTATTTTGTAATGGCATTTTGTATTAAGAAGATATGCTATGCTTGTTGAGTTGAAAATTTCAAAGCATTTTCCCAAAATATGTGTCAAAATCAGATTTATCACTAAAAGTGATTCCATTTTTAAAAGGTGTTTTTCCTCTTGCAAGCCATAAATCTCCACAATCTTCAGTTTTATTCATATCTTTATTTTTTTACCATATTCGACTGCAGTGTCTTGTTATGCAATTGCTTTTTTTGACAGTCAGAGATCTTTCCTGATAAAAACCATGGAGGGCGCACCTTTTACAATGAAGCAATTATGTCTGCAATGAAGATTCCTCAGGTATTCATGCAAAGCACAAAATCACATGCACATTTTTTTTTTTACAGTTTTCAAAAAATCTATGTATTCTAGATGTTTAATCCTGGGGTTCCCAAACTTTCCAGCCCCTGACCCCCAAAATAATGCCAGTGACTTGCGACCCCCATTACCCTCTGAAGTGGTTATAAATATACAAAACTTGCATGCAACGACACACACACACACCATTAGGCCCAAGTCTATTCTCCGTTTAATTTTTTTTATGTATGTGAGTGCTGTAAAGGTGTCAGAAAATTTCACTGGTGCCATAAATTAATCTGCTGCATTTGACGCTATTGCAATGTCTTTAATGTAATGCAATCACCCCAAGGGTCACTAAAAATCATAAGGCTGTATCTATAAACTATTTTTATCTTCAGTAGGTTATGAATAAAATATTGTAATTCTAATGGTTTAAAAAAAGTTAATCAGATTTTTTGAAATCACCAAACGACTCCACTTCATTTTCCTGCGACCCCCTTTGGAAACCAATGGTTTAATCTGAAGCTGTGTGACGTTGTGTCCTATAGGTGGCAGTGGTGTGTGGGTCGTGTACAGCCGGTGGCGCTTATGTACCCACTATGTCTGAGGAGGCCGTGATCGTACACAGGATAGGAACTATATTTTTGGGAGGTCCACCGCTGGTCAAGGCTGCCACCGGGGAGGAGGTTTCTCCAGAGGACCTAGGTGGAGCCAGGCTGCATTCAGAGTATGTGCTTGCATTTCCTAAAATCTTGAGCTCAAAAGCAGTGTTTTCAGTAATTGTAGTTCCATAACCATGGTTTTAATTGAGGTATTTTGATCAATGTGTGGTAGTTAACACTGGCTGAATCCTTTCTTGCTTTCCTTTATTGATTGTCAGTTGTTTTATTATATTTAAAGGAAGAGCAAAATAGCTTATGATAACAGTCCAAAAATTAGTAGCCCAAATTTATGTTAGGGAAAAATATTAAATACAAATTTTAAAAAAAGAGGAAAAATCAAGAGAAACAAAAAATATATACAATTTTGTTGAAATGTTTTAGCTTGTTATTTGTTTTGCAATATTTCACATTAAATTAACTTTCTATTTCTAAAGATGTTCAGTGACTAAAATATTATTTTAATAAATATATCAGTTTAATAAATCTGTTTTGATCAAATGCCAAAATACATTGCCTATATTCACTGAGAAATCGATAAAAATATTCGTTTTCAAAATGGGGTGTACTCAATTATGCTGAGCACTGTATTTACATTTTTTTTATTTAAAAGTAATTGTAATACTCTAATAAAATAATATAAATAAGTGAAATAGCCAATATAATTATTACTAGTTAAATATGCTAAATATACTGTGAGAAAACATAAGCCCATATTAAAAAGAAAATGATAAATATGTTCCATATAGTTTTGCACAAAAAATATTATTAATAACATAATTTTAGCCATAGAATTAAGCTAAATAAATGCATTTCCATTTATAAATAATAAATAGTATTAATATAAAATTGTATGTACATTTCAGTTCAATAATTATTATAATTGATAATTAAAATAACAATCAATTAAAATATTATTAAATCAAAACACTAATATATATTATATTGTTATACTATATCATATATTATATTGTAATATATTATATTATACTATATCATATCATATTATACAATATTATATTATATCATTCATTCATTCATTCATTTTCTTTTCAGCTTAGTCCCTTTATTAATCTGAGGTCGCCACAGCGGAACGAACCGCCAACTTATCCAGCATACGTTTTACGCAGCAGATGCCCTTCCAGCTGCAACCCATCTCTGGGAAACACCCATACACACTCATTCACACTCATACACTACGGACAATTTTAGCCTACACAATTCACCTATACCACATGTCTTTGGACTTGTGGGGGAAACCGGAGCACCCGGAGGAAACCCACGCGAACGCAGGGAGGACATGCAAACTCCACACAGAAACGCCAACTGACCCAGCCGAGGCTCGAACCAGCAACCTTCTTGCTGTGAGGCGACAGCACTACCTACTGCGCCGCTATATTATATTATATCATATTATTCTCTGCTTTTTATTCCAGAGTCAGTGGCTGTGTAGACCATTTTGCTGCAGCAGAGTCAGAGGCGTATGAATACACCAGAAACATCATCTCCACCCTGAACTATGAGCTCCCAGAAGAGGACAGTGTTCAGGCCGAGGAGCCCCTGTACAGCACGGAGGAGCTCATGGGTCTTGCGCCGCAAAGCTACAATTACAGCTTGGACATCAGACTGGTAAAGGTCCACTCATAAGCTCAGCTTCAGAATGTTTTTATGGTTTGTGGTGTTTAGATATTTCTTTCTGAATTCTTCACTTAGATTGTGAGTCGACTGACTGATGGAAGTCGCTTTCAGGAGTTCAAGGCCCGCTATGGTACCACCCTCCTCACTGGGTTCGCCAGAATTGATGGGTATTGATAGATTTTTTTATATGGTAGTAGGCAAAATTATATAATTTTAACTTGTAAAAAAAAAACAATGTTAAAGGGATAGTTCAACCAAAAATGTAAACTCTGTCATCATTTGCTTGCCTCAACTTGTTCCAAATCTGTTTAAGTTTCTTTCTTTTGGTGGACACAAAAGAAGATACTTTGAAGAATGTTGAAAACCCTTAGTCAATTGACTTCCACAGCATTTTTTTCTACTATGGATGACTACTAAGTATTGTCTACTAATTTCTATCATTCTTCAGAACACCTTAATGCTGAGTTCAAACTGCATGATTTTAGCCCCGATTTTTACTCGCCGACAGGTTTTGAGAAATTGCCGACAAATTCCTGAAATCACAGGCAAATCGGTGCTCGTTCACACGAGTAACAATCACACAGTATGACCTATCAAAGCCGCGATCTGAGAGAATCGCAGATGAATCGCCGATGCCCGTGAGATATTTGGCGTGCTAAATATCTGGAGCTGTCGGGGATTCAAATCATGCTGTGTGAAATGAGTTTTGACTGAAAATAACATCGGCGATTGCCTACAGCCAATGAGAGAGCAGCATCCCCTACTATGAGTCTCTGCGGGTAAGCTGGAGGTTGAGGGAGAAGTTAAAAGCACGTATTTTCAGTTTATTTGTACCCAAGAAATGGAGGAAAAACTAGTGTAAATTTGGCCGGAGCATCCGTGTCTGTTTGATGTGTCATCTAAGCAATACCATAACCGGTTCAAAAAGGAAAAAAAGTTGAGGAGAAATTGTTAATTCCCTTCAAACCCAGTTGAGCAAATATGTACATTTTCTACCCCATTAAAGGCTTCTTTCTCATTATGTAGTTAATAACAAAAGATATACTACGTGTTTTTGGTTGTGAGACGTGGTTTAAACAAAGTTGTCGGCGATTCTTCCTATTGTAAAGTCATGCAGTGTAAAACCCCCTGTCGCCGATCCATCTTGCAGTGTAAACAAAGCAGCGACAAACAGTAGCACAGATAGTCATGCAGTGTGAAAACATCTGTGACACGATTACTTTGAAAATCATGCAGTCTGAACTCAGCATAGAGGCATTGATATAGAAGCAATTTATTTTGGAAGAAGGAAATCATTTTGGCAGATTTGCGTCAATATAATCCGCTAATAGACTAACCATAAAGATTTAAGTTCTGAAAG